>UXGD01000897.1:0-43807 GCA_900474315.1 Torymus auratus
ACATAAAACAAATACGATTAAACGTGTTATCAACAACAACGTCTCGAATCGACTAACTAAACTCAAATCGGAAACAAAATACATAGTTGCTTAGCAACGCTTTCGTTCTTATGTTCGATGATCGTAGACGAACACATAACAATATGTTAAGACCTAGGACCTAACCTTTGCTTTTTTCGTAAAGCATCGGACAAGGTGTTCATGTTAGCCCTAAGTCAATCTCTGTTGACGTATAAGGACACTCGACAACACATTTTTAAATGCATATTATATTAACTATAATAATAACTGATGTGAGTTGATTTAGTAAAGAATGCGGAATTAAAATAATGTTATAATTGGCTTTGACACATTCTTTTTATTTTTATTTTATTTTTAATACGTTTACGAGTATAAATATAAATCCTTAATTACAAGATTAAAAGAATAACATTCATTACAGTCGTTTTAAAAGAATTGTAATAAAAGCGGCGTTATAACATTATTTTTAAAACTCGATATTGATGATTTAATTTCATTAAAACCTTTGTTGGACAATTCTCAACAAAGTATATATTTAATATAATGTTATTTTAACAGCGTATAATCATTCTATAAGAGAAAAACGGAAATTTGTACATCGTATATCTTTTTCTCATATTCAATATACTACAGCATTAATTTTATCCAACGTATAATTTTAAAAGTGATTATTCATGTGAATCCCATCGCTGTGGTAAATCATAAAGCTTTTAGATTCAGAGAGGTGTATAAACACTGGGCGACGTTAAATTACTTTTAATTTGAAAATAAATACACGCGAGTTGCAAGCGCAGGGACTAAACGAACAAAACAGCACCTAGGGGAAAAGTAAAGCCGTCTTGGCAAAGCTGCTGATCGAATACCGATGAGAAGCAATGTTTTACGCATTACTCCGATAAAAGGGAAAAAGAATTCACGGGAGAACTTTTGCACGTAAGTTAACTGCTTAATAGAATGTAATAAATCACGCAAGATCAGGCATTTATGCGTGCGATATCCAAGCGCGTTTGCTTGTTCATCTCCCCCCTGTTGCCTCTCTCCTTTCCTTCCGCTCTTCCGCTTTTATCGCTTCCATAAAACACAAAGCCAATGGGACATCTGGCCGGCCGGAGTTAGCATGCGCGCTGCGGTTCGTCCGTATTTTTAACGTTAGAGAGCGAATAAAAGAGACCGAAGAGAAAAGGTTCAGACGAGTTATCTATTCGAGCGCTGGCGGCTGAATTGAGTCAGTGCACTATCAAAAGATCGCTCGAGGAAAATTAGGAGGTGCCAAAGTGAAAACACTCGAGCCGAAAGTAACAGGGGGCCGTGAGCAATGAGAGCGGGAAAATAGAAAGGGAAGGGAGAATCCACATACGTGGGGGCGAGTGCGTCGAAAGTTTTTGAAGACAGGTAAACATACGATAGACGAGGATGTTTTCTCTGCGAAGGTTGACATCCGTGTCGTTCTTTTTCTCATTCTTGCATCATGAGGAAAAGGTGGGAGGGGGGCGATGCGTGCATAAAAATGAACGACGATGGCAGGGATAGGTATGTGTGTGACGTGAAAGAAAATACAGATGTCTGTAGTTGGCGAAGGTCCGCTTTACAGTGGAAAAGTTGAATACCGACTATTCCACGTCACATCGACAAGACTTTATACGCGCGAGTATGTCATTTGATTCTAAATTTTATATAAATTTTACCATTACAAAGACTATTTTTTCAACATTTACTATTAGAATAATTACATGCAATAAGCTCTGATCTTTTCGTAAACAAGAAGACATTTTATCCATTAAGTTTCATTTGAAAATATCAAACTGCGTATAAATAAATATCATGTGTACGAGGCTTTAGGTTCTCTTCTCCAGGCTATAAACCCAGAAGAGTGTAATAGAGGTAATTGGTACATAAATATAGTTGTGTTTGCGGAATAGATTTATTGACTATTACTGTTGTCGCGAGAGTGAGAGACGCGCTCCTAACGCTATTAACGCGGCGCTGTAATACGCGAGCTAGCTGTTTGCACGTAGACGCTGAGGACGTGGGTTGCTGCGTGGCTGGGTGCTGCTACTGATTGATCCGATGCTTGGTGTAGTGCGGCTGACCACCATTGGCTGGACGTCGTGGTTTCGGATCTCCTTGTCGTTTTACACACTTGTGTATATCCGAGATCTCTCACTTAGGCTACTTCCTTGATTATTCTCTTCTGGACCTATGGTCGTTCTCATTAGTGGACGCATCACAGCGGTGCTTCCGTTGTTATACAGGCCTCTTCTGATGGTTTGCTTCTCTTTCTTAACAATCATGAGTGGGAATCGATAGTCATCGTGACCTTGACCTCTGGCCTGACAACTGATTTCTTCTGCTACCGTTTATATGCTTTCGCGCGCGATGGTGTCTTAAATCGATAATCGTTTCTTCTTAAGTTTATAGCTACTGCTAGGGTAGATGTCCCTATTAGTGTGGATTTAAGAAACTCTTCAGTTTTGTTCCATAATAATAGACTATTTAAGCTGTCTCAGAAATTCCGGACAGGTTTATATTGATAATAAAACTAATAACCTACACAAAAACAATTTTTTTATTAAAAATTTATTTCTTTAAAAAAATTTTTTTTTTGTTACTTTAAGAACCCTTTTTCATACTATATTGTTAAGTCACGTTTTAGTCATTTCATTGTATTATTGCAGTAATAATGCTCTCTTGTGAAGTTTTCTAAAGTAGCTACCACTATAGAGTTCATGATTTCTTTTTAGTCATTTTTCCTTATTTTCGGTACAACTCTAGGCGAACAAGCTCTACCTGCTTAAAAGTACTATTTCATACAACTTTTTTTTGCCGGGTATAACAACCCCAATAATATATAAAATTATAATAAAACTTGCGGTAACCGTATTCTCTGAATTGGGTAATTAATGGGGTATACTAGAAAAGTGAGATAAAAAAGTTTAAATTGCTAGCAGTCATAAAAATAATAGTATAATAAAAGCGCCGAAGTGTAATGCCGAATCAAAGAGGTTGACTACGGCATGAAAAATGGGCAGTAAACTTAAAATAGTTAAAAAAAAATATTAAAAAAAGGAAATAAGAAGAAGTTCAAGAAGCAAATATGAAAGGAAACTTAAAGAATCAGCGGTGACTTTGATACTGCTAGAAAAGGGGAAATTCAAATAACCTAAATATATTAATTTGATAAAACAGTATTTCTCTCTAACAAAAATGTAATATAATATAAAATAAAAAATTAAAATTAAAAAAGTAACTGCCAAATTATCGATTGTTAGTTTTCATTCGATTATATTATACTCCTATATATTATGAGCTGATTGATACCAAATAGGTCACGTTTCAGATATAGTACTTTTTAAATATTTTTTACACTTTTAAAAAAAATAGTCTACAAGATTAGTATCAATTAGTACATATATACGGGTATAAAAAACTATAAAAATAACTAAAAGTTTTCAATTGACAATCCACCTTTTTCCTGTGAACCCTTCGTATGACTTATAAATAGTGACGTATAAATAGAGATGTTATCAACCTTCACGAATAGATTTTTTCTTAACTCACATATTGAACAATAGTACATTATACAATAATAACAATAATTATTAATAATAATTCATATTATTTTCACCCATTTAAAGCCACAGGGCTGAATGACTTTCATACTTGAAAATTGTTCACGTTAAGTCATGCTCAAATATGTCTATTAGACCTTAATATTGTATGTAACTGCTGAATTATTTAAAATTATTTATAATAATAAATTATTTCTTTCTTTTAAATTTTCATTGTTGTTAAGAATGAACAATGATTTCTGCTAAAGTGTGCATAACTCATCGCGCGGTAGGAAGAAAGCCAACTTCTAAGTTTCGCGCGAAGAAAAGCTAAAGTTGGGCGCTTTTTGGCTTTTCTTTGCGTGAAATTTTATAAAAAAAGCAAATTTATGTTGGCTTTTTTTCGTACCGCGCGACGAACTGTGCTAAAATGTGGAATACAGTGGTTAACCGCGACAAAATGTGCCGAAATATGTGGAAATGTGCCGAATTCTGCCGAATAATAGTATCATTTGATTATTAAGTATTATTTGCAATACTTAATCAAATGTTTATCCACTCCTATGAAGTATATATTTAATTATTTAAAATAAATAGCTAAACGAGTAGCTTAAAAGACGCGTTGCAGTAATACATTCACTATTATTCTATTATATTATCAGTCACGATGTTTAAAAAACTTAGAACACTCCCAATACTAATCCCGGTCTCTTTTTTTCAACGAGTAGCTCGCGCCAAGCGAAGAGTCAACACTGATCGTTGGGACAACGTGCAATTTGTCGCGTATAATCCAGTAGTCGCCTGCTTCGTGTAATACACGGTCAGAAGGAGCGAAAGGTAGGTGAGCGAGTGCGAGAGAGAAAGAGAGTTAGGAAGCGAGCGATTAAGTAATGTTACGCGCCGGGAAGCCTTGAACGGCTTCCAAGACCCGGCTTTGAAATCCGCGTAGAGTAAGGCGCCAGGGTGGGGGTGTGCCGACAGCGATAGATTTAATAGGCTTCTATTTTTCTATTTTCTTTGACTGTCTGTAAATAATTTGCCATCAGACGTACCTATGCTTTGAAGTAAGATCAAATTTTTAATGATATTTCAAATCGGAATATTTACTTTTTTATTAGAAAATGTCCGCGTGTTCGTAAGTGCCTTCATGCGCTATAGCTATATATACAGATAGATCTCAGCAACTGTTTGATTGATTTTCATCGGATAGTGCTTATTTTTGTTTCTTACTATTATATTTTATTTTTACTTACATAGTTTGAAAAAAAAATATTTCTTCTTTGCCAATGTTGATTTTCTTTCCTATTATAGAGATTTTCAATGTTTCATTTTTCTAGTTTTGTATACTGACAAATTTATTTTCTTGGGATTTTTCTGAAACTTATAGAGAAAGATGCATTTAGTGTCCTTAGCTAGCCTACTATAAAATTAATAAAAATTTAAAAGTATAAATCTTAATTGAAAAAAAAACACAATAGAAAACTCGATATATTTCAAAATATATTTCGAAATGTATTTAATATGTTCATATTTTTCAATATTTTAAACTCTACACACACTATGCGTAAAATTTAACTTTACGCACATTATGCGTACAGAAATTCAACTTTACTGACATACTTTACGCATACTATGAAAACAAAGCTTCCTCTGTGAGGAAGCAAAATGGTAGTTTTCGATACAAGTGCGAAAGTGTTCATTCTAGCACGAGTGTAGAATCATCTTTCGCACTTGTATCGAACGACATTTTTCGATACAGAAGGTGTAAAAACGATTTTAAACATTTTCAGGATACGTAAAGTCGTACTTCATGCACACTGAATCGTAAAAAAAGTTTCATTTGTGCATAATATGCTAAATTGCCTATAGCTTTATTTGATTTCAAATAACACGCAAAAATGATGATTTGTTGAAAAACGGGAACGCAAATTTCAGCCAGTGGGTCAATCCTCTCTTCCGCAACTCTGCCTTTTGGTGCCGATAACCGGCCTTGCGCTGGCGCTCGTTTACGTGTTTGCGTTCACGTGCGCGCATACAACCCATGTAACACGCATTGCGTCATGTATGCTACTACGTGCCCGACATGGACGCTGTATCACATGTATATATATAGAGGCTCGAAGCTTTTGTCGCAAGGACAAAAGTGTATTTTTGGGCTTGAGTGATCTCAATTTCCATTTATACGGCTTTTGCAGGCACGCGCGCCCGCGAATTCTTTTCGATTTGATTTGACGATCACCGCGGAATTCGGAAAATGAATTTTTTTACGCCTCTCTGGCTTTCGACAATTCGCGCTGTTGAATTGCAAACAAAGTTTTTTTTTAGTTGTTATTAATGACTGACGAAATGTAAACCCATTCGCGAATCGGCAGATAATTGTTAGTGCACTCTGTAAAAAGCCGCTGTCCATTCATTGTACACAGCTTTTTCAAACTTAATTTATTATTCCAACACTGAGGATAAAATATAGTATATTTTCACATAAAAATACTATAAAATATAGTTTTGTTTGGCTAAAACTATATTTTATAATGATAGACAAACAACAATATTATGATGAAGATAAATCTGTCGCTCCATTACTAGCGAACATAGTAATTATTACACGTAACCCTATATACGCATACAGACGCATGCACACAGTTATTTTAACTAAAAAAAATGTATTAGTCATTTCTTATATTATGTATCACTGACATGTTATCTCAAATATGGTGAATTTTTGTTGTAAACATTTTCTTTTCTAGTAAATTTGTTTATGATTTAAAAAATTCTTTGAAGAAGCAATAAATAAATTGTATGAGAAGATATTATTTGTTGCTTCTAATTTGTTATCATACAGAAATGTTAGCGACTAATTTTATTAACCCTTTGCGGCATGGTGGGTTACCAGTGACCTACGTAAATCCTAAGTTTTTTTTTTATGATTTGTATATGATATATATCCAATTTATCTACTATTTTCCATTCTCTAGGTTCCCAAGATCTAAATAGTGGTTGAAAAAACATAATTAGTTATGAGATTGTTAAAAAATTATTATGAGTGACAAATAAATAACAAAAAAATGTAATTTTCTATGAAAAATTCGCGTTTCAAAGAGCTAATATTTGAATGGTATCGAAGTGCTTATGCCGTATAACATAGTGAAATAAATACAAACAATAGAAAATGAAAAAAAAAAAAAAACAATTTCCAAATAAAACGGTAGAATGCTTTTGCGTTGTTTTTAGAGGTATTCTGAAAAATTGCAATCAAATATTGCAGTAGAATTTTTGAAGTTTTATAATTTTTTTTTTTAATAATACATGAAAAAATGGTCCAGCTGTCAAGATGGTTTTAAATGAAAAAACCAGTAGTTCTCTTGCCGACATTTCGGGCATTTCTATGCCCGACAGTATACACGCTTGATTATGCGTTTTTGTCTTGCGCCCACCTCTGTCGCTTACTATTGGTTTTCACACCTTTTCTGACTAATTGCAAAACTTTTAATATACAAAGCCGAGATTGATTAAATGTTTTCTTTTTGACTCGTAGTTGCCACAGCATAATCTGTAACCTCAGTCTATTGAGTGGTGAAATCGACTTTGTTGTAATTATGCATGCTTTAATAAATATTGCTTACTTTTAATAAAGAGCATAGAAGAGGAGTTTAAAAATGCCCGAAACATCTGCAAGAAAACTACTGTTTTTTTCATTTAAAGCCACTTTGACAGCTGGACCATTCCGATCATTCTTCCATCATTAAAACATTCGCGGTCATTCATCTCTTCAAACATCACTTTTTGTTATAATTCATTGTGATTATAAGAAAAATTCTTTGACATAACAAGATACTATTTCAATAAATCGTTCTATATTCATGAACATTTAAGGGGGTAAGCCTGGGTTAGAGCCTGAAAAAATAGATTTTAGTATAATTAGTCAGGTCATTATTTTTTCAAATCAATATAAAAAACAACTTTATAGCTCCAATTTATTATACACAAAAGACAATATTTTAACACCTCTCTGGCTCATCTGTTTTGATTTATAAGGCTGTAATTACCACTGGATTGAAGTATCGATTTTTGCATATCACCTCAGGGCATGTATCGCTGCACTGGAATGCCTCTACCAAGTGAGCTTAAATTTGACGGAGATCTTCTTTATATGTATCTAGACTGCTTAAGTGAAGCAGATTTTAAAAATAGGCCTCCAATCACTTTTTACATATAAGAAATATGTGAAAAATTTTTGTAAAATCTTTTAAAAAATTATTCAAAGAAGGATATTAATAGAAGAATTCAACTTTTTCAACATCTGATTCACTTAAACAGTGTAGATACCTATAAAGAAGTTCTCCGTCAAATTTGACCTCATTTGGTCGTGGCATTCCAGTGCAGCGCTACGTGCCCCGAGGTGATATGAACAAATTGATACTTCATCCAGTGGTTATTACAGACTTCTAAATCAAAACAGAGGAGCCAGGAAGGTGTTAAAAATGTTGTTTTCATGTATAATATATTGGAGCTATAAAGTTGTTTTTTTTACAAAATTTCAACTCACTACTTCCTAACAGGACCATGAAAGATCTATTATAAAATTTACCGAAAAACACGTTAAAATCGAGAAACTTTAACAAAGATCTTTTCACGAGCTTCATGTCAATCGATTGACGACGTTCTTGATACTTGGTCGAAATCCACAGGCAAAGCCAGGAATTAGCCGGGGCGAGGTGCGCTTCCAATTTGTAATACCTGAGTGCTCGCCATCGACGATCGCGGAAACGTCTCGGCAGACTCGGCACAAAGCTACCCAAAGAGAGACTGAACCGTGAGGGGGGGCCGAGCCAGAGAAAAGGGGTGGAAGGAATCTCCTTACAATATAGCCCATTAATGCAAATTCAATCTAACCCCTTTCGGCGAAAGGGAGAAGAAGAAGAAAGCATAAAATTCCAAATTAATTAAGAACTCACCAGTATACGGTCTCACGCGCGCGCGCGCGCTCGCTCGCTCCTTTCTAATCGATAACTTTTCGCCTGCATGCTCCGCGCGAGCTCGACTCGGGAGATTCCGGCTCGAATTACAGTGCTCCTCTCCTCAGTCCCGCGCTCGCCGTCCATAATCAAATAATCCTCCCTTTCACTTCCACTACTACTTATGCGCGCGGGGGAGGTGAGCCCAGCGGCTTCTATATATGTACACTTGAATTTCACAAGCCTCTGGAGGGCCTCGAATGAAATTCAACTACTACCCTCACGCGCATGCCTCCCGCTTCGGCGGCGAATATAGATTGCGATCGAAGTTTTCTTTCATTTGCTCCAATCTGAGGTTGGAAAAACGGCGCGAACTCCTCGCCGTCGTCGTCTCATCGAACGCGCGGGCACAGCCAGATAAGACGTTTCTCGACTTTTCGGGGTACTTAAGAAAATGGCCCATTAGCGGCCTCCACCGCCCCGTAGTAGCCTTCGTATCTTAACTCTGTCCTTTTTTCGCACGCGGGTAAAGGAACTCGCCGATTTTTCGTCATTGGAACTGCAGACTGTGCGAGAGAAGTTGGTGGAGAAAGAAGTAGTTAGTCGAAATTCCGATGGTACGGCTGAGAAATGAAGTTTTTTAATGAATCCGCGCAATCTCGGGCTTTGATACGTATAACGAACGGGCGGGCTGGATTTGGGGGAGAGGATTGTAGATTCTAATTGGTCATTAAGCGTCGCGGTAATTAGAACTGTGTGCATAGCTGTATATATATGGGTAGTTTAATTAAAACCACATCAATTAAATATACTATTGACAATTAAGTAGGGATTTTACAAAATTTGATTGTATGATATCGTGTATTAAATATTAAAATTATTTAACTGGAATTCGGACGCGGTAGCGTAACTATATGGGAAAATCTCTAGAACTTTTGACTTTTCAAATTCTGCTGTTAGTTTAGCGTGCGAAGCACATAAATGAGACAAGATTTTCCGTTTACGTTTTGAAAACATAAATATTTTGACACTTTTTTGCATTCTCTGAATTTAACGTGGGTGTCACACTAATTTGGATTACAGGCCTGGTTTTCTACGTAAAAATTAATTTGATAAGTCAAAAATTCTAGAGATTTTCCCATGTACGTCGGTCGCTGACCATGTGCGGTTAGTACTTGGATGGATGATCGCTGAAACCATACGCTTTTGGGGTTTCAGCCGACGGAATGCGACATAAATCTCTATAAAACATATTCGGTCATTGAATGATACGTAGCGAACCTTAAATTTTTCTATATCAGGCATATATCTAAGCAAAGTTCGCTCCGAGATTTCTACGGTGTTTATATCGACAAAGGTACAGGTCACTTGGTGGGACAAATTAATTGCAGGGAGTGCCAAATTAAAAATTGGTTAGTTGTTAATAATTTTTTGGGGTATTCGTGTGAAGTGAATTTAAACGTTAGAATATACTTACATGCATCAATCTTTAGTAAAAAAAGAGGGTGATATAAGTTGCTGAGCCTCACGAAGTAGAGATTCGTGTTTCACTCTTTTACAGGCTGTCTTCTACATGCATTTCAGAAAGTTTTTCTTATCTCAGAGACGGTAACTTCTACAGATACAGAAATTCCTAGGATCTGTTGTTTGGTAGAATAAGTCAAGTAATAGTAAGCTGCATGTACAAGTATACGTAAGGTATTTCCTTCGGAAATTAAGCCTAGATTACTTGATACATGAAACATAATTTATCTCACTGAGAGTAGTGCATCTTTATATAGTTAACGTATTTATCTGTTTGAAATTCGAAACTACAATATTGTAATAGTATTACGAATGAAGAGGCAAGGAGTACAGTTACAATATGACGAAGATTGGCAGAAATCCGAGCTGTAGCAGCCGTGGCTATATTTGGTAGAGTGGCTGACTCGTGAGTCGACGGCCCTCCGAAGTGAAATACAGCATGCCGTACGTAACACACGGGCCTGATAGCCATGCAAAGCATTTACACGGCATGTAACGCTGTTTTGATTAGGTCCGTGCGATTTTCCGTGTGATCGCCGGATGTACGGCAACCCGTATCCGTCGCGTGCCGTTGCTTTACCGTTAGATTCGCCTGATCCGGTTCGGATATTCACAACACTTGATTTCCTGATGGCAGCCGATACGACGTTTTTGAAATATGTTTTATTGGGAGGTTGGCGGAGGCTTTAGGTATATAAAAGTAGGTCAGTTATAAAAATTAATTCGAATGAACTTAACGCATAATTACTATAGAGATGATAATGAAAGGTTAGTTATTTGACGCCAAATCGACGACTAGTACACCGGATACTATACCCGTAGGTTTATTTCTTAATATCTCTATTAAAAAATCAAGGTTTAGTGTAATTAATATGCCGAAATTGTTTCACAGCAGAGAACTACTATAATATGTATATTTGGCCATATTAAAACATAGGCAATATGCTAACAGTAACAATGCCCTGTTAGGATTTAACGAATCCTTCTCTCAGTGCATACACGTAGAATAAGATATAACAAGTTTTGTTGTTCCAATATGTGTATGCCCTTACGCTGCTAAGACATATATTATGTATTAGCAGTAGAAATTTCTTTGAAGTATTTTGAAATACTAAATTCTAGTGCCTACCTGCCGCGTTACATTGATCTAAACTTTATAGAAGTAAAAGAAAATGTATATAAATATACACTTTAAAGCAGAAAATACGATTCAATCCTTTTAAATCTTCCGAAATGTTGATGAAGACTAAAACAAACACGACTTTTCTTTCGCGACAATTCACCGTCACAAGACGCGCGTAGCAAAAAGTCATCATCTAAAATTTACTCTCGCAAAACACATAAAACTCTTTCTCCGCCCGCGCCCACGAGATACGGTAGCGTAGGCGGAGCGCGCGGGCTCACGCTCGCAGATGGATAATTTCTGTTTTGTTTAGTTTTTCTGTCTTCCGTCAACGTTTCCTCCCAGCCGCCCCCTCGCTTCTTACAAAACTTATTTATGTTGTATGTGTTTCACCAGGAGATAGAGAAAAAGGGGGGGAGAGAGAGAGACAGTTCGTCCTACGAACTTTTCTTGACGTTTTGCACTTTCGCGGAAACGAGTGAAGAGACTTTATAACGTTACGCGGACGGTCGAGCGACTTTAAACAATGAACGCAGGCTGGCGAAATAATAGTCCATTGGCATCGCATTGTCGACTCTCGATTAAATGTAGCCCCAGGCCGAGAAAAAAAAGAAGCGGTCGGAAGATTAACGCGCTCGCGACGTCTTTTGTTCCGTAAATCTCTGTTTATTGTAGTTTCTTAATAACTCGAGCTCGAAGAAAAAGTCAAAAAGGTAGTAAATATTTGAATTTCGCAACAGAGCCTGCGTTAATTATAATTTAGTTTTCTCGCGATTGAAATCAACTTAAAGTTTATTTTATACATGACGGAATTTCTGCTTTAAAACTTTGTTGGACTCAATGCACTTTAATATGCCAGCACATAAATATTAAAAAATCAATATTCAGGACGCAATATGTTATAAAAATAGACGTTGCAAAGGGTATCAAAAAAGGTACATGGTTATTCGTAAATATTATTATTGTCATGCTTCAAAGACTTTTGAGTTTTCCTGAAAACAGTCACTTTGACATACAATATAGTTTACGACTGCTTTGAAAGGAGATTCTTTATTATACTACATGATTCTCTGGAAAAATATATCCACGTATATCGAGAAAATTCCTTTTATCATTAAAATACAAAATGTTTAAATATTCTTTATAACTTTTGCTACGTTGCATATTATAAGACACATTACGTTTACTTTCATTTAGATATTTCCATAAAGTGTAACACTTTACGTAATCTTTGAGAATCTATACTGATATTTTGTATTTTCTTCAAGAGAATAAAAATAAAAAATTATGCTCAGAAGTGAAAGGCACTTTAAGCACTTTTATAAAACATTTTTTTTCACAAAGCATGCACAAAAGAAGAACGTACTATTATAAAGGATTTCTACCTTACTTATATTATTATTAAAGTTGCCAAACACCGTAAAAGATTAAAACTTCATCGTTACTCATACCTTTTAAATTTTGAACCTAAGCAATATCATGCTTATATTGCGACTTCGTAAGCTTTCACAAGATTGCACGACTTCATGTTGTACTAACGAGCTTTTACGAGCTCTCATTTAAACACACACGTTTCATTCATAAACACCATTTCAGCTAATTATTTTTTTAAATTCTTTGATATATGTAAAACTCCTTTGATTGAAAAAAGAACTACAGAATTTTTTTTAATGAGGACGAAATGGAATAGTGAAAATATAAAATAATGTCTCTGGCAGAATCAAAGATTTATTTTTATTAATTTATTCTATGAATCTTTTCATTTTAAATAATGTATTACATAGTAAATTTATTTTTACGATTTGAAAGCCTATACGCTATACTATAGTCAAATGATGTGTAGTGGTAAAACAAGTACCATTGAACTTATTGAACTTGTACCCATTAAAATCAGATTACAAAGAGCGCGAAACAACAGTAATAATATAATCTAAATATTAATAGAGCGAGGGATAGGGACAGAAAGGAGACTTGAGAGTATTCATGATAATAATACTTTTCGATACTAACGAGAGAGATGATTCTCATACGAGTATAAATTTGTCACCTGAGCGAAACGAGGTTGACAATTAGGTGATAATTGTGAGTAAACGAGGGTGATAATTACATGAGTACAAAATAAATTTGCACACTTCTAGTGCCGGAATATACTATTTTGCACACTCATTCGGGTTCGCGAAATCGAATAATTTTGTGCAGCTCTTCAGGAATAGTAGCGAGGGTGAAAAAAGTTCTCGCTCGCATATAGAACCATATTTTTAAACACTCTTTCACGCACTATATATAGTATCGAAATGTACTATTTTGATACGACGTGTACAAAGCTTGATTTAGCGCATGCTTTTTTATTCGAGCGTGTGCGAAATCGAGCTTTGCGCACGAAGTGTAAAAAAAATAGTATACGCAGCACGTGTGCAATAGGTCACCCTCACTCGTCTCTTTTATGCACTAGTTGCATAATGAACTATACTGTCTGCTAAATACCATCAGCAAAACAATAAAATAAACTATATTATACATTCTCCTACCTAACTTAATATCACTTGTTTTAAATTTTTATTCCAAATCAGATCGTCATTCACGTACGCCATTATTTCCACATTTGCTTACACTTATTCACTCGTATTATAATCCGAGCTTATACAAACAGATTACACAGAACTCTCTCAGAGCTAGCAAACTAGTCACGCGTTCTACTCCCTCCCTCTCTTTTTTTTCTTCTCTCTCTCTCTCTCTCTCTCTCTCTCTGTCTGTCTGTCTGTCTCTCTCTCTCTCTTTCGCGCACACTGCACAATATCACGCACGTGCGCGCGCAGCTCCGAATAAACTACCTTTTCGCAGAAAAAAAGAGTGTACACGGCGAGAAAAAAAGAACGCGAGATCCTCTGTACAAACTAGGTATGGTATACTCAAGCGCTTGCGCGCTCAACGAAGATCAAAGGCGATACTATACGTGCGCACAAATACGAGAGCCATGCCGCAGGCTGAAATAATTTTATATACCGATATGAGTACGCGCGCGGCATCCCCTGACGCCCAATTTACTCGGATTAAAAAAAGGCGAGTGCGCGCCGTTTGTAAAAGCCCTTCGCTAATAATCTCTTAATGCGCGTGAGCGCGCGCTCAAACTGCCGATGTCTTTTCAAAGACATACTTAGGTATTATACATATATAGGTTCAATGCCCCACGCATATTCGCGTTTATACCCGCGTGTGTAGAGAAAGCGTGTGCAAAAGCAGAGGTATTGTGCGTATACGCTTATACCTATATGCGCGTGCAAGCACGCCAAGGTAAAAGGGCCAAAAACAAGGGTTGACTCTGTGCAGTGACTATGTATATATATATATGTGTGTGCAACGCTTTGTGGGCACGCGTGAGCTTTTAAAGCTGGGGTTGTAGCCGCCGCCTCCGTCGCTGCCGCTCTCTATGCGAATGCGTGTGAAATATGGTCGTGTGAGTGGCTGAGTACACAGGAGCCTTGTTTTCTGCAATTAGCGCGCGGCGAGGTCTACAGAGCGCGCGACGCGTTAATATTTGCCATATATAACTAGCGCGCCGAAACTATAATATATCTATATGGTTACTCTGCTAGCAAGCCTTATACGTATATATATGCGAGAAGGGGAGAGACAAAGTATATATACGTGCAGTCATTTTCGACTCGCGCCCCCCATCGAGCGATTTTCGTTATGCGCGCGACTCATACTGCGATTTTCGATGATGGAAATTCATCAGGCCGCTGGCAGTCGGTCGCCACTGCTGCCGCTTTTCAAAAGCTCGACCTCGCGCGCGCCTATATGCATTAGGCCGTAATTCGCTTTTTGTTTGGCTATAGGTATATACGCCGGGCTTTTTTCAGCTTACTATCTCTTTCCGCGTGTGTAGCACGAGGTGAGAGAGGGAGCACGTTTGGGAGTGTAAAAGCTTAAAATGGAATGATTTTCCGGTACATGGGGTGCGAACCGGTCGTAAAATAAAAGTTAGCGTTAGTTGCTAATTTCCACATTAAATTCGTAATTTTGGGATGATACTGTACATCAGACTCAACTAAATAAGCTGCTAAAATCATATATTATCCAGATATGGTAATTCAGAGTTTATTGCGTTGTTCTCGCGTGGGTAGAAGAAGAAAATTCTGTCTCTCTCGTAGTCCCTAAAAATTAATAAGTGAAAAGTCGCTAACTGGTGCAAATAAGTGACTAATTTTTTGATGAATATTCACTTATTCATATTTGGGGAGTACTCTCATACGAGAATAATTTCTCGGAAAATGTCAATATATTTTTTCAATTTATTTTTGTTTCAGTATTTCATTCAGATAAATAATAATTATCATCATATATATTATCAGTTCTTTTAAGAAAAGAATATACATTTTTTTATTCCGAAGAAAATGTATAAGCGTTTTATAAGATTAAGAACGAAATCTTTGAAATATATTTCGACACGATAAAAATTGTTAAGTTTATAAGGAATGCGAAAAGTTCAAACTAGTTTAAATTCATTTCAAATGAATACATTACTACTAATTTATTTTACTTGTTAATAATAGCTCAATTAAATAACGACTTAAATAACTTTTCAAATAAGCACCGCTTGACTAAAATAAGTTTCCATGCACTGTTGAATCGAACATCGTTTTATAACTTCCGAATACCACAGAGCAAATTTTGCTGCGTAACATTACATCTAAAAGCATTCACTTAAATTTACGAGAGTATCAAGTTAACGATAAAAATATTCATTCGCTATCAGCCAGAAAACTTTTGTAATGCAATAATCTTAAACCCAATTTTACATCCTATCTATTTTACAGAGCAATTTCAATACAAGTCTATAGTATCGAATAGCTATAACAACATACAGTGTAATGAGCTTAGGGAATAAACACATTTAAACCATTAACAATATCCAATTTCTACTCTAATAGCATGAAAAGTTTTAATCCGTAATGAAATTCAATGTTTAATTATATAATTTGAGTTTCGTAGCTTGCGTGAAAAAAAAATGTACTGTATCAAGTTCACACGCAAACTTCCACCCCTGAAAAGAGTTCAAACGAAGTGTCTGAGTTTACTCTGTGAAAAGCACTTTTTTTTTGTTTATAAAACAAACAAAAATTAGTTTGTCAAAAACTATCCTCGGCAAAAAAAAATTCCAAAGTTTATACGCCAGTCTCAAAAGTTTCGTAAATGTGTTGTCCCACTCGCGTACAAGAGCTGTCGTGATCTGGCACCTTGCATTGCCAGATTACATTGTTAGTGACTTGGATTGTTAGATCGCTTATCTGTAGCGCGTAAAGATTAATTTAATTGCTATAACCAATTTCATTGTAAATATTATTCTATAATTAACTATAAAGGAAGCTTTGTATTTTGAACTTAAACACCAATAAAAATAATAGTTTATTTATCATTAAATTAAAAATTATCAATTAAAATATATAACACATCCGACATATCGAAAAATCATGCACTTGTTCAAGTTCAAACGTTCAAGTTCTCTGAATTTCACTTACCTTTGTCAATGTCGTTAGCGAGCACGTCGCCGGCTCCGGCAATTTTTGCCGCGATGGACGCCGCGCCACAACCGGCTCCCAGATCTAATACTCTCACTGTTCCCTGGCCTTGTCCCTTCGCTCGCGCCAACTGGCCAAAGAGTTGAGGCCCCTGATCCAGAATATAGCGGGCGAGGGCCTGGCCGCCTGGCCAGTAGATTGACCAGAAAGGCTCTGCGAAATACGCCTCGACCTCGGACGCATCTGCCGTGTACAGCGGACAGTCGGGTGTCAATAGATGTAGCTGTAGCTCAGGTGTTAAGTGATCACGGCTGATCCTCGTGTGGCGCGCGACTGCTTGTTCTATTGTCGAAGTTGAAATGGTGAATCGTCGAATTGCCTGCAGTCGCGACCACATAATTCTCTGCATGAGAATACTGTGGATCTTGTCTAGAAAAATATTTCAATTTTTAAAATCATTGAGCGACTTTTTACTTTCCAAATAAGTGATCTTTAGATTCGAAATACACCATTCATAGAAAAAATGTACGTAAGTGTATGTCTAGGGCATGCGCACGGGGTTGGGTAAATCTCTAGGTATCTTGAAACACCAAATCAAAAGATATAATCTCTGCATCAAAATCTAATCAGGCGTGCAGTTTTGCCTCTAAGAGTTTGCGCTTGTGCACGTAAGGCAGCGCAAGATCTTATCTTAAAAGTTGCGAGATAAGTAAAGTTTCGCCAGATGGTGCAAAATCGAAGTTATAAAACTCGTAAGTGAAACGTGCAGCCTTTAAATACCCCGACTCCTAAGTCTCTACGTGCTTTGCTCCCCGTTGACCGAGCTCAAGGAACCCCCTTTTCCTTTAAGTACAAACGTCTATGGTAATTAAGCGAGCTGTGCATTGATTAGCGTTGATTAAAACTGCGACTGTATAATCTGCTTGAAAGTTTCTTATTCCTTGAGAAAGTTACGTGTATGAACAAAACATAAGTAAGCTGTTACATAAAAAAGCGATGTAGATACGTATACTTCGTAGAGTATACATTATTTTTCATCCTAGCAAAAGCAAACAACTTTTCGCCATACTGGCCGAAAGTATACCACTTTCGCTTCCGACTCAAAAACGCGAATGTGGTATTTTCAGCCCGAGTGTATGACGAAAAATAATATGCGCACCACGAGAGAAAAATTAGCCAGCCCACAGCTCGTGTTTGCCACTCTTGTCTTCAGTTCGGGTGTTAATTCACGCGAGCTGTGGACTGTCAACATTTTTTTCTCCCTAGGTGCATAATATACTATTAGAATAACTTTCAATGTATACGTTACTTTTCATAACATAGTATTTACCTATGGACATTTAAGTAATGTATAAATTTTGAGTTTGAACCTAAACGTTGAAAAATAACACCCACGGTTCTCTTTAAAAATATGTTCTTTACCGCCGATTGTAGCATACAAAGAGAGGGATTTAAAAAATAGTTTAAAAATGAAAGAAACTGAGATTTTTACTTTAAAAAAAAAATTGTATAGTTAACAAATTTATCTACGAATATTATCTTATCACAATCGCATTATCTATATACTTGATACTTATAAACACACACACACTGAACTTGCTAAAAAATCCAGTTTTAAAGTGAAAAGTGTCAACTAATTTTCTGTTTTAAAAGCTAATTACATTTACATAACCGTGGGCATTCCGATTTCCAAAGATCTTTTATTTTGGAAATATTTACACCTCAGCTTCATAAACATAACGAGACAATTCAAATTAAATACTATATGCGCCACTGAATTAATATAATTTTCAATAATCTCGACGTAAGAAACAGACACAAGGCAGGCATTTACGTAACTCCGTGTAGATTAATATCGCAATAATATGGGCCGGAAGCAGGTGATTTCCCGCGCGCAATCTTATCACGGTTCCGGGAAGGGCTGTGCAAGCACAAAAATAAGCACGTAACAAGCCTAAAGAAGAGCGAAATAATGCGCATCGTGAAAAAAGAGCTCGCGCAGTAATTTCGACCGAGAAATTTTAAACTAGACGTGCGCGCCCGTGAGAGAAAAGAAAACCGTGGAGAATCATGATGTATTCCTTCGGCGCCTATAAACAAGCCACGCGAGATGCGTCGATACCTTGATGAAGTTATGCGTTAAAAAAAGGAGAAGCGGGAGGCATGGAACGGACAGAGAGAAAGCGGGAGGAAGAGAGTGAGAGGGAGAGAATATAAGGCAAAGGTATAATGAAAAACTAAAAACTTTCGGGCGCCCACGGGCAAAGTTATACGAGCACCTTCGGCTATTTGCGCGCACTATTTCTCTCTCTTCTATCTTCACCTTGCATTGCCTTCTTTCTCTTCGCCCGCTCCTTTTTCATCATTTTCACCTCCGTCTTCGTTCTATTCTTTTTTCTTTCCACACGCGCGTCGCATCATCAAAAGCGGCGAAATCTCTTTCTCCCGTTTTCTCTTTCAAAAGATAAACCCCGGCCGCGAACGCCTCCCAGACGGAAGAATAATGCGTGTGTGTGTGCGGGTGTTCACGTAAATGACGCCGCCCACTCGCTTACTTTTTAATTACTTAATTTCGCGAATGACTTTTTTTTTCTTCCCCATGGCGGCCGCAGCGCGCATCTTTGAAGTAGGCGCGCGCAAGAGCAGTACGCGTCGTACAATTATACGGTACTTCAAGTCGAGCGCGCCGGGAGACAGGGGAAAGAGAGAACTGAAATTAGCCGCAGATTAGAGAGACAGTGCGGCGGGTGCACGAGCGCAAATTAAAGCGAATAAATCTACGCGCGCGCGAGCTAAAGACGCGCGCATCCCCTTCGTAATCTGCCGGTCGCTCGGAGAATGCGTATGTGTAATAGAGATAGAATGAAAGGGGAATAAAATTGACGCTCAGGGGTTGGCCCGCCCAGGTGAGTAATCATTACCTCAGCAGCTGATGCTTCAACGTTGACGCCGTGAGCATGTGATGGAAAATCGTAATGAATTAGGTCGGTATGATGAAGTTTTAGCTCGAGCGTTTGCGTGTACATGGCAGAGATAATTTAAGAGAAAGAGAATGAAAGAAAATTTTTTAAATTATCAATTAGCATGGATAAGGAATTTTAATATACTTTTCGACAATAATTAATGTAGTTACCTTGCCTACAGTTAATAGAAAATTATCGTGCATTTCCATGAATGAAAGCTTTTCTTTTTCGTTGATATTAAAATTTGATGAAGAAGTTATATGGACTAATTATTTCCATGATAGTGTACTTGATTTAAATACTCGTTTCTACAAACACTACTAGTATCTCAGTAATTTTTTTTTTTTAACTACTATCAAATTCATAATTGGAAGAATTTAACTTTTTAGAAGAATGTAACGTATTATGTGAACTTTGAAGTAAAAAACATTTTTGAACAGTTATTTTCGACCTTTATTCTTATTGAACGTTTAACTGGTTTACTATTTTAGGAAAATTAAAAATATGTTGCCAAAATCGATTTCTCTCAAAATTTTCAATGTAAATATTTCGATGGATGTATGTTTGGACCTATATAAATATAATACATACAAGCTATATTTAAAATCAACTTACTGTATTATCAACTATAGACACTGCTGTATAAAATAGCTTATATCCACATCGTATGAAAAGTAATAATAGCAGAGAAAATAAGAATTACTGAAACTGGTTCAATTTTCGATATATAATATATAATATAATATAAAATATATTTCTTGTTCATATACATTTATGGAATTTATTAATGAGTAGTGGAATGTTCATGTTAAAATGTTTAATCTTATACTTTGAAAACCGCTGCCAATACATTGTCACATTCCAAACCTCTTTAACAATTGTTTTAGTCATCTAAAAAATTAAAATATATTAAAATAATTTAGTATTCCAACGTTCCAAATTCAGCATTTCTAACAAATATAAAAGCTTTTACTTGGAATTACTTGAAATTTAATCTCTAACTTTAGCTAACTTTGCACATGCATTGCTTCTTAAGCTTTCCACGAATTTCAATTTAATACGAATATTCTTAACTAAGAAATTGTCATTTAGAAAATGACTGAAAATTAAATCTTTAGACTTTAACAGATTGTAGATCTCTACATAATTATTTATAATAAAAATAAATTAGTTTCATTGCAATAACTTTTTTCTTGATATAACTTATTTATGAAAAATGACGTTTTTCTGAATAACAAAGAAACTGGCTCCGGTTTCATTAATAATATATAAATAATATAATATCCTTCGTAAGTTTGCAACGTTGTAGTACAACGAAATAAAAAAAAATATTGGATTTTACTTCAAGTTTATAATAATAATTAATATTAATTCTGCGTGTAGATTTATTGTTTTATAGTATTAAATAACTTTATAACAAAGATTTAGATAAAATTTCCATTGCTTACTATAACTTTAATTAATTGTAAAAAAATTATTTCGTTGTACTCCAACGATGCAAACTTCAGGCCCATGCCAGCAAGAGCTTTTTCGAATGGTGTTATCAGGGAGGAAGGAATATCTTCAATGCTTTATCATTGAAAATATTTAAAATTATAATATGTTTGTAATTCACTTGCAATTTATAATTTCGCAAAAAGCAAAGTGAAAATAATGTTTGTCAAATTTTTAAAATTTACATTGTTACTTTACTTTTTATCGAAAAAGAATTTATTTTGCTAGTCTTGTATTTAAGTAGATATAATCCGAGTTTAGTAAGCCCACGCTCCATCAAACTCGACGCAAATCTACTTATATGTTTCACTTCACGTCTGTCGTCAAACTTAAGCAAGTAAATAAGTAAACATATTAATATTATAATTTAAATGTCAATGCAGTTTCTACACCAATATTAATACTTATAATTTTTTAATATACATTTTCTAAAACTTTGGGCTCGGGGTAAAAAGGAGCTATTTAGAGCGCCGAAGTGAACACCAAAGTGATTCAAGTTGTCCAGCTGTTGATATTTCAAAAAAAGGAAACTTTTCTTTGAAGCTATTAATTTTGCTTGTAAGCAAATATCTGCTTTTTCAGCACGTTTGAAAAATTGAAAAATTAACTTTGGAAAATTTTAAATCATATCATGTTCTTTGCACTGTAAATGCATTAAAAGTTTTTTTTTAATTATTTGATCTTTCTAACATTAAAAAGTGAAGTCAATGAAGAGTAAAATTGTTTGAGTTTGAAAGTTCAATGTGACACGTACTACCGCAGCGACAATTCGTTCAAAACTTTTCGGCGTAACTTTATGCGATGTAAAGAAAGTTTTCTATTGATAAAATTGCGCTATTATTAAAGTAAAATAAGAAGCAAATATTAATATAGCAAAATTTTTTAAGATTACAAATTTTCTTTTACTATCTGGCCGTGATAAACATGATAAGGCTACAGAGTTGAGTAGGCATAATTTCTCATATAATTCTGATAGAAAATTAACCACCTCTTCTACGTATAATTTTAACTTATAGCTAGTTAAAGCATACCTCTACTGTTATGTCTAAGTACGCATTTTATACCGAATACCTATTGGCGTGTACCTATACGTGTATTGGCGCGACCATACACGAGTATTATTATGGCTAGAATCCGGTTGCACTTGTAAATATGAGCACGACGACGAAAAGAGACGCCCCCGGGTATGATTCCCGTTCGAGACACGCCTTGGAGTTTTTTTATCAAGTCCTTCTCCGTTTATTATTAATTATTTGTGAGGCTTTACTTATAACACTGTATATTGCTAAATATCGGTACAAGAGTATGAAAAACAGTATATATCTCGTTTCAGCTTGCAGATTAAACATTATTGCGCTGTTTATGTTTTATTTTATTTTTGTTCTTTGAATTAAATTGAATTTATATTTTATATGTTAAATAAATTTATTTTGATATCCCCCCCTTACATGAAATATTATAATCCACATAAAAATACCGTAAATTGTTTATCTTTATAACAAACCGACGAAATCTTGCGGATAAACGACATAGCTTTAATTATTGTTTTGATTATAGAAAGATTAGCAAATAATTTATTTTTGAAATCAAAGTAAAATATTCAAAGAGAGGTCATTTACACTGGAAACTCGATTTTTTGTTGGAACTTAAAGTTATTTAAAAAATTGCCGCAGTACTTATTCTAATTTTTCTAAAAATCACGATTATATTATAAATATAAGATTATATTATAATTCTAGAAAGATTAAATTAAAAAATAAAAAATGCCTACCAAAACCATTTTCCCTACTTAGAAAATACATGTATTTCCGTAAGTTCTTTGTTTAACGATAAACCTGTTTATCAGTTATCAAATATATCTTTTATTAGATATGAGGGGATGCCCCGTAATCAATAATTTTGCATTTGTGTAGCCTAGAATACTTATATGTACTCTTGCAGTAAATATTATATTTTCATACTCGTTAGTAATATATGACACATTTTAAATAAATATAATTATATTTTTGTGTTCAATTCCATAATTTTTTCTTATTTAAAAAAAAGAAATCATTTAGCAGAAAAAATTTGAAAGTATAACTTTATTTATCCTTATTAATAAGCATATTCCTCAGCATAATTTATTTTAACGTGCGGCAAAAAAAATGCAAAACCATCACGAGAAAAGAGTTTGAATCGCTTTTCCAACGCACGTGACAAAGAAACCCGCAAAACATCCTATTTCCTCGGCTCCTTCTCGACCACCCGGCGGGAAAGAGAAAAAGCGGTAGCAGCCTGCGCAAAACGTATATACCCATGAAATTCAAAAGAAAGAACTGGACGAGGAACTTTCAAAAATAGAATCTGGCGTGAAACAAAGACGTGCGAACTCGCGCGGGAGGCGATAAACAGGGGCAGGAAGTCGAAGAAAGAAATATACGAGAAGAAGGCGAGATATAGAACTGGCGAGAGGTAGGTGAAAAAGGGCACGAGATATATGAACAACAAAGCGAGCGTGGGGCGCGAGGACGACGCCAGTTAGGAAGCGCTTGGGTTGCTCCCGACCGTGAGCGGTTTGTTAAGGAAGGGTCCCACCTCACTGCGAATTTCATTAAACTAGACGGCACTCGGTGGCAACGACACCCAGCGTGTAAAATGCGGGCGCACTGTGTGTGTGTGCCTGTGTACATACGCGCGAGACTGAAACAAGAGCGGCTATTATAAAAGAGGCGAGCAGCTCGCACGGATTTTACTACTTGTTTATGTGGCCACGTGCTGTAGCTAACCCGTCGCCGGAAATATTATGGCGATCCACCCTATGTGCTCCCGGCTCTGCGAATCTCCTTGCGGTTTATGTTGTCTCTATCGCCCGGCCGATTCTCGCCAACGTGATATCCTGTTACACGCGTTTAATTATATCCAATTCCTTTATCTTCATATTTTCTTCGTGCTTTTTGACAAATTATAGGTAACATTGCTATTAAATTAATGAGTTCATGTCAATTAGTAATACAAAATATTAAATTTTCCTCTTTCAGGACAAATTTTAATTAATTTAAGTTATTAACAGATTGAAGCAACATTCTCTCTAAAAAAGGATGACTAATGAGTAAATATTCAGTTTCAATGCCGACAACATTTAAAATTTTGGTCTCTGATATAAAATGAATATTTCGATTTAAATTAAGATTTTTTTATGTGCATTTGAATGAATTGGTAGTTTGTATTAGATAATTAAGTTATAAAATAAATACCGTTTTCATTTATTTCTTAACCTCAAAAATGGGGATTTGAAAAAATACATACATGCTTTCTGAGTGGGAAAGTTAATAAAAGAAAAATGCAATATTATAGGTATTAGGAAATGGAGCGCGCGAAGCACGTATGGATTTTGCTAGTATGATAGAAGTTAGATTAATATTTCATGATAAAATTTAAGTGAGAAAGATGATCTAAGAATAGTTGAAAAATAGCATAATCATAGTAAATTTTCACATACATTTTCAATCATATTATTCGCTATTTTTGAAAATATTAATACTTTTTTTTTATGTTGGGCGAATTAATATTTCGCATGTTTCTCGTAACTGTATAAATTATATAAGATGAAAGAATCGACTCTAAAGTACTTATTAAGGTAGCAACATAGAGCTATATACGAAACCATAAAAGTTATACAGCTATAATACTAAGAAAAAAAATTTCTTTCAAATAAAAAGTTTTCTGCTGCAGTGTATTAAAGAATCCTTCGACCTCAAATAAAACATTTCCAAGTAATTACAATATATATCGTCATAATAATTATAGAACAATCATCACTTAATTGATATAGGGAATCAAATGATCTCCACGAAAACATTCATGATTATCTACTTAAACAATACACCCGGTTCTTGCATTAAAATACAACAAATTAAAGAACGGATCTGTTTGTACATGTATACGCGCATACTTTGCAGAAATTAAATTTGCATGGTTTCCTTCCTAGAGAAGTAAGTGCAAAATGGGAACCACATCTTATCGAGATTCTGTTTACTGACTGATATTCTCAATTTTACGTAATTGCAAACTCGGAACAAAACTGAAATGAGACTTTATAACGATGTTAAAAATAGACAAATTTAGAGTAGATGCATTTCTCGTCCAAATAAAAGTTACTAAGTAGTAGCTTTGTATGGAACTATGCGAAGATTCCAAACATTTTAAGTTTGAATGCCGTTTATACAATGCTTAAGGTGGTGTCGCACTTTACTAACACTGTTTTACCGGCGGAACAGGTGACAATAATTAATATAAATAAAAGAATAGCGATTTGCACCTGAAGCAAATTCAGTTGCTCTGCGCAATCCTCCAATACATCGTTCTACAAAGTTTCGAGACAAAAAAACGATGACACCTTTGTTTATTCTTGGAACGAAATAAGGTTAATTTAATAAACTTGCACTTTCTAACACAAGATACTTCAGAACCTAAAAAGACCGGAGCACTACGCTTCGGCGAACAGTATTTTACATCTTTCAAAAGGAGGAGCTATGACTGACAGCAGATCGGTGAAATATTTTAACGCGTCAGTTTTTTACAACTTTCACTGGAGGACAAAGTTGGGTCCAACAGTTCACCGACCAAAAAAATATAAAATAAAATATAGAAAAAAAATCTTGTCCACCGAACATCCAAAAAGAGTCGTCGATATCGCGTCATAAGCCGAAAAAATATAAAAGAGAAAAAAACATTATGTGAACTCTCTCTCTCTATCCTTCTCTTTCTCCCTCTCTCTCTTCCGAAGAATTTATAATCAGTACGCTTTACTAGATCCATTAAGATCAATACGTATGAAATTCTCATATCAGTTTTGAGGCTGTATTAAGTTTATAAAAATTTATCGCGTGAATGTTCCTTTACGTCCTAAACCCTCTTCATTTTTAACAAAATCATGTTGTTATGATAAAAGCTTAAGTTTCTACGCAGTCAAGGTATGAGGCGAAGAGGTTACACGCTTTTTTTAACGATAGAAGTACTATCATGTGTTCGAGAGAAAGCAAAAAACCAATTAGCGGTATCGCTATAAGTAGCATCTAGTCCAAGCTATGCAATAAGCAATTATGCTTCATGAGCCTTCTTGTTACGTTTCTTGAAGCAGCCGATTAGATTGTAACCTTACGACCCGATCGTCGATATAAAGTCTTTCGGGCAATTATTTTAGTGTGCTGCGCTTTATCCCCTTGTCCTGCAACATTCAACTCCCAGAACACGAGTGTTTTCACGGGCAACACCGCCAGAAATTGTCTTCCGACTCTTGTAAGTACCAGTAGCCCCTCCTCTTCCCTCCTCTTTATCTCTCTCCTCTACGCTCGTTCTCTTTCGACACACGCCTCGCACTCTCTCTCTCTCTCTTTTCTCTCTCTTTATACCTCTTGCGGTACGACCAACGTCGGCTTAGTGACGCTCTAATGTTCTTGGTATTTTTTTGACATTTTCCATCACTCCAAGGAGTGACTTTTTGTCTGCGCCACGGCTTCTATTTTTTGTGTATTCTCGAGCTAGGAGAAATTTTTAACTTGTTTACGTAGTTTTATAACCCTCTATTATTATTACTATTAGTATTATTGTATTATTTAATAATTAATTAAATTTGTTTATAATGTTTCCATTAACACTTTCATTGGTACAATGAATATAATAAAAATGTTTAGCAAATTGTTTTACTTAAGCTATAATAAAATTATAATGATAACAATGATGGCACATTTTTATCAACATCGTAGCATTATATCATAATAGAACTAAACATGTACTGTATGTCATTGGTAGGTGGAAAAATTGAAAATTTGACAATCCAACTTTTAATCCGTGTCAAAAGACGCAAGCATTAATATAAAGGTTTACTTATGTCTCGGTAACGAGCACGCTATATGCTTCCATTACAGATTAGCTGCAGGATGAGAATATGCATAGAGCATAAGTAAATCCAGGTAATAAGCGTCTAAGCATTAGATATAAAATTCTCATAAAAGTAATTAAAAATCAATGAAGATTTATTTAAGATAATAATATTATAAGGATACCATTAATAATTAATAATAATAATATAAGTATTACTATTGTTATAAATAATACAAATAAAATTTCATATTAATAATACAATTAAAAACTAATATTAATAATACTTTATAATCAATCGTTTACTTCTATTTACAGAATTTCATACTTAATTTACTATAAAAGGGACTTTATCGATCAGGGTAATAAACCGTGGGACCTCTGAACGAATAAATACAAAATTGTCACTATAGTATCTTATATTTATAACTATATTAGTTATAAAAATAAATTTAATCAAAGTTAATATTTTATACTATAACACAACCCAATGAATAAAGGGTGCGTCGTCGCCCCGCTTGCTTTTCCGTCACTTCGTTCCTTATACTCGCCAAGCAGGGCGCTGCCGCACCCTTTGATAGTATTATAAATAAAACTTTATTTGAAATGGTCGCTTTGCCTTGTTTTGCTAAATATTGTTAACATAATTAAAAAATATAGTTGCGCCTACACTATTGTATCTAAGTTGTATTGTAGCTAAATAATCCAGAAGAATGGCTTGCCAGAGAAATTTTTCTTCCAACATATTGATATTATAAAAATAGACAAACAAACTTCGTCTTACCTCAGCTCTATACGATACCGCAGAATAATAGAACGCGAATTGATGCAACCTGAAAATTGACTTTATTTTATTAAAACTTTCACGTTGAATCAGAAGTTTATATTTTTCCCTCATTCCCTGACTTCTCAGCGCGGCTCGGCGCCTTTCTTTTTATTTCGCCCTATCTTACCGCGCGTCACCCCCATTCTCCCTCTTTAGTCCCTTTCTTCGTCTTATTTTTCCTTTTGTTTCCCGCCTGCTTCTCCTTTCTCCGTTTCTCTTTCTGCCCGCTTCCTCCACTTCGTTGCCTGAAAATGCGGATTCGATTCGAGGTTCTTTATTGGCGGGCATAAAGAATTATGAGAAGCCCGTTAAACTTTTTTAATGTCCCTCGCGCAAGTGCCGCTGCACAGTCCTCAGCTTCAATGTTTGTTCTTATATTCACTTTATGTCGCAGTGGGAGCGCGCAATTTATTTGGAATATTCTTTGCGCTGCTGCTGCCGCTGTTTGGTTTGCCGATATTCGCGAAATTCCTCTTGGGGGTTTCACGCGCACACAGGCGCACGATTTCCAAGATGAATTGACAATATTTTTTTTTGTCTTCGATTGAGAAAACTGCGCTGCAGCCACCACCGCAATGGTATGAGCGTAATGAAACGTAATTCTGTGAGTTTTATATTTAAATATTTAAATTGACTCTCATGTCGTTTTCTTCTATCTTCCCTTGAATATTCTGGGAATATTTTTTCGTACTATACTTCTGTTAAGACAACGGTATTTCAATAAGATTTTCTGTTACGATAAATGAAATAAATGGCTAATAAGCGTGATGACATACAAAAACCAAAAACGTACTTTTTAATAAGTGATTTATGTCAAAATAAAATCTAAAGCATATTATAATATTGTTTTGTAACAACTTTTACATAAGAGGAGCTCAGAGCAAAAACGGGTTAAGTTGTATGTACCTATAAGCATAGAACAGCGTGAGTCAATCCGTGCATCCGTTCTACGACGCGCACTATGCCCAATAGGAATGAAAAAAAAACATCTTTCAATCGTGGCGAGCATATCAGACAGTTGATAAATAGTAATTTTCGAGAAAGTGCAGCCCTTAACTCAGAGTACGAATAACTAAGAAATGTATACATAAACAGCTATTCACCACATGCGATATATATTAGTTTGAATACAGACATATTTTTTAGTACATTTTCCTGTTTATAATAATTCAATTTGGATTCTTGAATCGGATTACGCATTCGCATCCAACTCTAGGATATATTTTTGGATTTAAAAACATTAAGAAAGCTGCAATATTGAACCCTAACACTACAAAAGCTCAAGTTCTGGGCATTGATTCCTTTGAAATACCATTTAAAAAAGACGAAATAAAACTAGAAAAAGTGAGCTTGCATTTTCTCTTTTATGAATAAAACTTACCTATCAAAGTTTAAGGGGCTGTCGCACTGTACTATAGTTATAAAATTTTATCATCAGAACATATAAACGTAATTAATAAAATAAAAGAATAGCGATTTACACACCTTTGTTTATTCTTGGAACAAAAATTAACGCAATTTAACGAATTTTCATAAGAGAAGTATTCATTACCAGTCAGTCTTTCATAGATTTTCAGACTTCGCTATCAAAAAGATGTTTTTGATATTGTAGAAGTAAAGATGCGCTTTACGCATTTTGCAAATATATCAAGTGTAACTTTACGCACGCTAATATGAAAAAAAATGACAAAGCTTCCTCTTTCAGGAAGCAATATTGTTTACAAGAAAGCGTACAATATTTTACACCCTTGCGGGATCATGAAATTATGATCACGATTATTTGAAAAATAAACGTAAAAAATGTGTGCAAAAGCAACTTAAATGTCTGAATTATCTTGGTTTTGTTTGTACATCAAATCGATGATATGTAATATACGCGTATGTATAATTTATTTGGCTCATTATGGTTAATTAATTTTATGTAGAAATTATTTTCATTTTAATAACCCGTTAGCTTTATTTGTCCTTTGCAGCGGACAGGTTCATAAACTTTTAATACGCACAATTATTATTTTTAATCTCTTAATTTAAAAAAACAACCGTCACTCATATGTAGCACATATATTTTTTCCTATTTTTTGTTTTCTGTAAAGGAAAATAAAAGTCATGAAGTTTATTTGTTTTTCAATAAAGCATAATAAGCTGAAATCTTTTAAGGACTATATTGGAAACGTCTGTTGCGATAGTCGAATAAAAAAGAAGAAAGTCATCCTTTAAAAATTTAGATCGTAATATTTTAAGTACGATTCTGAATTGCAGTTTTATAGCTCTATACGAAGCGCATTGACCTTTATGTAAATTTAGTTCCAAATCTTTCGGGAGTTTGTACCATAAAGTTATCTTTCTTGTAGCAAGTTTTGCGATTAAAGTTTAGCAATATTTTACCATTCAACGTAATCCGATTAAGTGTATATAAGGTATCATTGCGAATGTTACCAAAATTTAAATTATCCCTTATTAATCTAAGTTTTTATGGAAAAACGTGAATTATCACATGCTTCGCAATTTTAACTTCTTAAGAATATCTTTTTGTGTAACTTTTTGACTGTTTTACCAGCTTTAAACTTTTAAAACTTATATTAGGATGACATATACTATTTTGAAATAACCACTAATGAGCATTTTAAGCTATTTAAATTTACCTATGGCTCTGGGTAGATGACCGTACGATGTAGAGTTCATTGATTCAATGAGTAAATTTATCATGCAAAACAACCTACCTCAATGTTTGTTTTGTTTTCATGTTTAACTCGAGAAATTATATCCCGTTATATATGTATAAACCTTGTATTCAGAATTCTGACGATCAAATACCATAGACGTTTTTAATTATATTCATTTCTCTTCAATGTTATAATATACATTTAATATAATTTGATCAATAAGCAACCAATGTAATAAAAAAATAATTTTTAGAGTTATTTGTTTCAGAAAAATCTTTTAGCGCAAATACAAGTAGAAATATTAAATTCAAATAATGTTATAAGGTCAAATAAAGTCTGGGAAGTAAGATCTCGTTACAAGCGGTCGGGAAACAAAAAGGCAATGAGAAAAATACTCGTAACGAAATAGTCCAGTAGTCCAAGATAAAATTTAATTTTCTTTACGACATTACGATTGAACCTTAGAACAACTACAACATGAGAGTGCAGAAATGAAAGGAGCACATGAAGTGTGTTAACTAAATGCGTTATGTGACTTTTTCATTTCTGCATCTTCATAATCAATAAAGTTTTTAGGTAAGAGAATTTACTTTGAAAATCCAAACCTGCGACCGATGTGTAATAGACGTAAAAATTCATTCAAAAAGCTACATGAAGATCGAGACTTTTGGAGAAAAAAGATAGCATTTTTAAGAGAAAGAACTTCTTAAAAAAGGAATAATTATAATTAATATAATTAAAATGATAATCCCATCGCTGGTTGCGAGAAGCTTTCATACCAAATTGAATCCCCTATTTAACTAAATACAACAATCTATTAAGAAAGCGTATATACAAAAAATCCAAGCGAAACCCCGTCAAAGAGAGAAAAAAAAGAACCAATAATCAACGCGCACAGCAGCTTGAAAAGGAATCGCGCGCGAGAGAGAAAGAAAGACTTTTCACTTTAGCTACAGAAGAGAAGAGAAAAGCAGTCTAAAGTAATTTCCCCCGCCTACAACAGCCGCGGTGGAGCAGCAGCTAGCCAACCATGAGCCATATTTTCGAATACATGGCGAACGCCCAGATAGAAAAGAGAGAGAAAGCTCGGGCAGGCAAAAAATCGATGGTCCATGGGGGGATGAGGAGTAGCAAGAACCGTTCAATGCACGCACGGCCCGACGGACAGCGAAAGCTGCACGCCGGTATCGCGTGCGGAAAAGACGCGAGAGAAAGATATTGCGAGAGCGCGAGCCTCGGGACTGTTGAAAAGCGGCCGTTAACGAGGAGCCAGAAGAGTCGAGGATGTGCGCGGTGCACGTGCAAAAATTCCCTCAAAATTGCGAAACGAGCAATACACAGGCCGAGCATTCGATCAATGGGTCCCCCACTCCGCACACGCGCCCATCCTATAGGTATACCGATATCTATATATATACGTGTGCTGCTCGTGAGAGCTTCATCTCGAGCTATACACGTACGCATATACTGGCAGGGAACACACGTGCGCGAGCCGGTCTGTTGACACAAATTGATGCGATAGCGAGCACGTGTATCGCATTTCAACGCTTTCGCGTACACGCACCTGTGCAATGTATGCCTTATACCTATATATACCTGCGCATGCATGTGTGTTAGACGACTGAGAGAGGGAGACTCTCAGGTGGAAAAGCCCTCGCTTATTGGACTTTATCTACTTAACAATTATCTGCTACTCGTATAGAGCAGGACGCTCTCTTTTCCGAACGCGAGAGAGCAGGAGGCAAAGAAAGGACGGAAAATTTATGGTTTTGTATCGGGAAGACGTAGAAGCGAGAGACACAAAGGGAATTTCTCCCACGGGCGGCGGGCGCGAGGTATACTCGGGGACTTTTATGAGCCCTTGCCGCATACGACGACCGTAAATCACCGCGTTGGCGGGTTTACTTTGGAGCGATTTTTTCGTTCTCGAACTTGCTTCGAGAGTATAAGTATATATATATTCTTTTACTTTTTATAATTTATTTATTATATACTTTGCTTTTTTGTTCGTTTGGCTGATGAAATGGGTTTCGATGAGTGGAGGGGATCGTCAAAAAACATTTTTTACGAAATAATCAACGTATTTTGCAATCTATTTTTCCAAACTTTTCCAGGGTAAACTCGATTCATTAGCTTATTCTTACCACCCGGGAATATTGATTCCAAGAAAAGCACAGTCGTCCACGCATATAGTTCATACGGAATTTGCATGATAATGTTAAAAAATAATAAACCTCTCGAGGGTAGCGGTCGCATCTAATTATTACCAGCAGCGCTGAGTACATATATCAACGGCGTACGATATGTCAATTTGAATTTTAAAGTGTGAAAAAATATGCTCAACGTCGCGTGCGTCGCAGAGGCTGCAGTTATTCTTTGCCGAGTCGCCATATTGCGCGATCTCTCAACGTCGACGATCCCATCAATTTCATGGCAAACCGCACTAAAAAGGGATAATTCTATTCGGAGCCATTATACCCAGCAATTATGGAACATCGCGCAATAGTCTAGAGCGCCGGGAGAGCACGTAACGGCCATTTTCGTATTTACCCCCGTAGCAGGAAACCGCGGGGCACACGGTTGCAGACGCGGCGTCGTGATCGAGCGGCCGCTTGGAAATTAGTAAACTTGAGCACCCTACACGGATGCCCAGAACAGAGAGCGCCGAATCTTAGCGGACGTGACGCTGACGCATTCGTCGACGACGGGGTTGGCGCAAGTTGGCGTCAGCTCTCGAGTACGCATGGACGAGGTACAGTCGTCGCCGTGCGAACTCTGGCTCCAAAGTCCTCTCTTGCAGAGCGGAAACGAGTAGTCGGATTCTGCGTGGAAGGTCGTTGAGACTGGCTATATACATATATGTATATAGCTGTTTGCAAACGGAGGAGAACGACTTTGCCGTAGTTGCGCTCTCGTACGTGATGGAAGGGAGCAGCTGAGCAGATGCGCGCGCCACGCTGAAAAAGGCGAGAGATGAAATAGAATTTCTCCTTTCGCACTTTTCACGAGGCGCGGGGCATGAACGAGGGTGCAGCTTGATCGGCTGGAAGGATATGTGCTCTTTTTTTGGCGCGGGTGAGAAAGGTTTGCTGATGGTATCGGGGATGAGCTGGGGGAGCGAAACGCCAGGAATATGTTATCTGTATCGGCTGTAAGGTAATTTTATTGCGCTTGCAAGTATTCTTTGGTATTTCATAACTGAATGACCTTTAGACTCGCGCAAGTTTCAACGATATGCCTGTCTGTAATTACACAGATGGCTTTTTTTCTATGACCAGATAAAAAATTTAACCCAAAAATGTAACAATCACTTCTGTGAATGTAGATAATGAAAAATAACGAATTTCTGTAAGTTGTTGTGGTAAAGGCCTAAGTGAGGGTACTGGATATTTTCATGCTGCCAAAAAATTAATTATGAAAGGCTTAAAAAATTTGAAATTTTTAGTAATTTATTCCAATTTTTCACAAAATCAACTGAAAGAACGACGTCAAAAATTGTAAAAAAGGTAAGTTTTGGTTTAAAAATTTGGCCAAATTGTATTATTTCTAGACAGTCAAAGCTTGCATAAAAATGTTTGTGTTTTGGGTGTTAGAGAGTTAAACATATTTGTATGTTTTTTTTCTGTTAATTTTGGCCTTAAAAGCCATTGTGTGAGTGTCCCAATTTCTTGAGTTTTTATAAACATTCAATGTATTCTTCTAAAAGAATTAATTAAAAAAATTGAAAATTAATTATTGAAATAATTCAAACGTTTTGTTAGAAGCATGTCTTTAGCTGTAACATAATTTGCTGGTAAAACGTATAGAACTCCTTAATTTGATTTTTGATTTCAATACGGAAAATGAAGCGGGAAGAAGTTTTAACGTGGTTTAGACAATCGAATTTGGCGGACTTAGCGACGCGATTTTTTGCACTCGTGAAACTTTTATTCTCATAATGAACTATTTCGTTATCGAACTTTTACTCTCTAAATTTTTTTTCAGTGCAAAGTCAGACACTGGTACAGAATAGTGAATATACACTATTTTTTTCAGTGTACGTGCACTTTTAAAATAGTGAAATTAAATTTTCACTAAAATATTACGTATATCTACTTAAAACATAGTGCATATAGTTAAAAATCATTCCCGACTTTACAGTGAAAAAAAATTTAGAGAGTTTTTCAATATTTTTTAAGATAATGAACTTCCACTATAATACTATTATAGACTCTATATAAATATAAAATACTGAATCTTCACTATTTCCGTAGAATAAGTCCATTACAATATTAAGGGTGGGCGTGGCAAAAGAGTACATATTACTCATTCAAATTGTACAGAAGTTGAGCCCCTTTCCCACGCGAACTCTTAATTGAACCTGTGTACCAGTGCAAAATATTACTATTGCATTATGAAAATTTAATTTCACAACATCAAACAGTGAATATCGATTACTGAAACAGTGAATGTTCACTATTTAACATTTAAAGAGAAAAGGATTTAAAAATAGTAAAATATTAAAAAATATACATATATATGTATATATTACAATTTATTTCAACAAATGTCCGCATTTAAATTGGCCAATAAAATATCCCCAATAAACGATATTGGCCAATTAAAATGAAAACTCGTGGATAAATGAGATTGTTCATTCTGTGAGTGAATAAATTTAATTTCACTAAGGCATGCTGGGTTATGCAATTCAATCGAAAAGTGAATGCTCACTGCAGTTAAAGTAAGTTTTGATTCAAAAGGAAATGTTGAACGGTCTTCTTATTTGGACTGAAAACTTATTCAGTCCGGCGTATTTTAAAAAGTCGATTGAAGAGTCAAAGAAGGCTTTGACAAGATTGTGATCAAAAGGATTTGGGTTGTCGCAAAGAAAAATGCACAAATGAATTTCTAAGCGAGGGAAAACACCAATCTACAAGAGTGCAATGAATTTTGTACCAGTCGAATGCCGTATACAATTAACTGAATGCCTTTGGGTTATTAAGAGAATCATAATCGTTATCGTATTTCTAATAATACTAAAAGTTTTTTCATTTTCTTATCATCTTTATCTATTCACGCAAGTTTGTAATCTCTAAATAAGTATTAAATTTTTCAAAAGTATTGGATCCTAAATTATATTTATTATATCATCGTTATTAAAATACCTCCAAGCTATATACCATTATAAATATTTACTTTACTAACTACGCTATACTAACGTTTTATAACTGATCTTCAAATTGAAATTAGTCAAAATTTTACTAATTGAAGATATTATTATTCTACATAATTGAAAATTAGTATGAATTCGCTTATTTTTAAACGAGTTTATTTCCTATATTTAAAGTGCGTGTGTGAATTTGTGTAATTATTTACATAGAGTAATTACTATGTTTAATGAATGCCACTTATTTGTTTTCAATTTATCTCTAAACGACAATAATCCATTAACAAATTTCTTCTGTTTTTCTATACATTATGTGTACAATTATTCACCGGTTTAAGTATAATTTACTTACGATGTTTCATTAACTTTTTTACTATTTTAAATTTACAAGGATATTCCACACTCTTTGGAAAACCAATTTTGATCAGACTCCGAGAGCCATTTTGCGGTACTAAACATGAATCCCGGTACTTACTTTCAGTTTGACCTAATAGGCCGTGGACTCTACCTGAGATATGAGCCATATCATTAAAAATAATAATGGATTTTTCATTCTTACTACCTATACTTTATCTGACAACGACAGGTATTTCTATTACATAAACCACCAAGAAAGAAAATCAGAGTAGATGATGGAAATAGCTTCAATTTGTTTTCAGCTGCGTATCAAAAGACTTTGATCAGATGTTATTAAACGTAGAAGATAGTAATAAAAAAAGCATAAAAAAACTTTAGCATTTTTTATGCTTTTTTATCATTATCTTTGATGTTTAATACTTTGTATAAAATTACTCTTTTGATGCGTGGTTAAAAAAAAAACAAAATAAAAGCGGTTTCCGATTGCTCTGATTGCCTTTATCGATGGTCGTTGTTATACAAATACTCGCACAGTTGAGATATAAAGTAGGAATCGCGTATTACATCGAAAATTGTTTTTATCATAGAGTGGATCTCTCCTTCTTAAATTGTATATGGGAAAATCTCTGGCACTTCCAACTTTTATATCCCTCACATATTTTCCTATAAACATAGGAATATAGGTCATTTCACTTTTTTAGAATTTTTAATTTATAAACATTTTTTCTAGTCAAAAGTAAAAAAATTTTGAGAGTTATGCATGTATGCAATCTATACCATATTTCTATTGTATTTTTACTGAATCTATTAACTGATTATCGAGTAGTGGAATATATCATTAACACATGTATTAAATAATCACTATTTCGTACTGCCTGACTTTACACCTATTCAAGGAGTGTGTATGTAAGGTTACAAAGTCACTTCACTGTATTAAATTTAAGGAGATTGATTGATAAATAATAATTTCTAGTTCTAACATATTATTTTACAGAAGCCTCTTGATTAAAGATTACATTTTTATCATGAAATCAGTATATATTGATTATTCAACTAAACGGACCATTTATACTCGATTAAAACAAGACAAAAATAACTGAGGCCATAGTTACGTAGCATAAGGTAAATTTTGTCGTACAGGAACCTGTCCCGGCAGTTGGATACTAATTTGAATTTTTACTTGGTATAAAGTTAATAGTTAATATAAAAATGCATAAAAATACGTATGAAGTAGTATACTGCGAATTTTCGCCGTTTAACAATGCATTTGCATTGCTTAACTTTAAACTATCATAACTTTGGAAGCATAAACTCTGTGGACGCTTAAAAATAAAATAAACTCCTCGCCCTCTCTGGTTAACACATTTTGAAAGCGATGTAGACGGCTCAAATAATGAAAAGAAAGGACCAGTTAAGGGGGAGACTGCCACTCATCCTCTATCCTCATTAAATTTTTACGCAGTCCGATTCTCTCGTGGAAAATCCATTTGCATTGAAAACTTTGCCGCGTGCGCCCCGTGCTGCGCTCGAATATTAGTTTTAAAATAACCTCGTAATGAACGTTTAAGAGGTATCACAATTTTCGAGCACGAAAGAGAGCGCTCACAAGCCTGTCGATACAACGTCAATTAAAACTTTAAACAACATTCCTCCAGTCTTATATCGTTTGTTCGCTCATCTATGTACAAGAAAAATTCCCTCCCGTTCTAAGTAACAACAACGGTCGAGAAATTTCAAGTGAGATAAAACTCACGTGCAACTAAATCATCTGCTCGCTCCCTCCATTTCCCTCTTTCTTTCTCCGACTAAAAAGAATTGATGACTGCTTTTACACCGGCGGCAGACTTTGGGATGTACTTTCTTACATTTACAGCGATGTAGCTCGCTTGGTGGAAAGGAGCTGTCGGGCGACAAAGCAAATAACGCATTTTCCCGTGCACAAAGCGGCCTGCGCATACCTATACCGACGCATGAAAGTTGTGCTCACGCGACGTCATAATAGTTCCCATTATAAATTCATGGGTTATTGTTCCCTGGTCCCGCTGAATTCCGCTGTATAACTGTTGGAGTAACTTTCAGAATCCACTGCGCCACCGCCTCTAGTACTATGTCTTCTTCAGCATTCCGCAGGATGTTTAATGAATTAAAAAAGTTTGTTGTCTGCGACGACGGTGGCGCCACTGAAGGTGCATATGGAAAATGTTCAATCTTCCAGCAATATCAGTCACGTTGCAAAAGGTTCGAGCTAATTGGGTCTGAAGTTTCGTTAAAATTAACTATTTATAACTCGTCTTCGTGAAAACTTAACGTGGAACAATGACAGGGATTATGCAGTATGCGTGCGGGAAGTTTTGGAAAATTATTTCGTACTGTTTCTAACGCACAATAGGTGATTACTATATAATACCAAAGTATAGAAATGACTTTAATAAGGGATCGCGTCGACCGTGATGAAACCTGTAAGATTTTCTTTAAAAGTTAAAGACACATTTTTAGGATATAATTTCTTTTAAATTAAATAACAGTAAAAACTCGATGCGGCAATTTTACAACATCGAATTTTACAGCAAAAAGGCCAAAAATAATATTTGACACGCGCCTGCATTTTACGCGCAATTTATGGCCTCCGGGGGTTCGTCGAAATTTTTACATTATATCTCGTAGAGTATTTTCGAAGCGACCATTTTTACAAACGAAATTCATTGATTTCGTTCATAGTTTCTTTTTAAATTAAATTACTAAATTCACAAATTTCCATATGACCATAATATTAAATTAAAATTGCATGAATATAGAACGCGTTTTCCGCTGCAAATTTGGGCAATTTATTTATATAATATTCCATGAATACTATTAATATAAGTGCCTGAAGATACTATTGATAAAGTAAAAAGAAAAAATAATATCCAGTTATCGTATTTGAAATACATTTTTAATAAGAAGATTTGTAAGTCTTCTCGTGTATTCTTTTCAAAGTACTTATTTTTCAAGTTACCAAATAACAAAGCCACAAATAAACATAATCAAACAACATTTTTATCCACGAAAAAAGTAATTAGAAACAGCAATCATCTGATTGATAATGGCCATGCTATAATACATACTTAAATAAACTATATTAACATCGTTACAATGGCTTCTTTTTTGTTACTGTAAACAAATTAATTGAATAGTTTTAGCTATTTTTATTAGATTGCCTCACTCCGCTAGATATTACAGACATGTTTAACTAACAAACTCTAGTTTGAGTTAAATTAATCATTTTTGACTTTATCAATTATATTTTACTCAATTTATATTAACGCTGCATTCAGTGTGCTTGAAACATTTCTTTGAGAAAGCAAAGTACCAATGCAGCTGGTAGAATTTTTTTAAAGTTATTAAAGCTCAAAGTTTCCCCGTAAATCAAAGTATTCATTTTTCAGTAAACCATAAATTTATATTCCACTGCCTGCTAGCGATAAATGAACAGTATGAAACGTATGAGTTGAAAAACTAAAGTTATAACTAGAACTAAAGCACGATCGCACGGTTCATTTAGGGTAAAAATTACAATCTATCTATAATACAAATAAATATTTCTGATCAAAATAGTAAATAGAATAAATTGGATAAAACAATCTGAAGAAAAGCATTATTATTATTCCCGATGCCCTGTCTTAAATTTATACAAGGAAAACTTGTAGATTGAATATTACCAATTCTTCTAATAGTGAACGTACCTTTCTAGTCTAAGTATTTACAAAGAATCATATAATTGTACTATGGTTGCTTTCTGTATTTTCAACTCCAATCAATTTTTACAATCCAGTAAATGTATTAAAAGAGGTATAGTATGTAAAGCTTTTGGGCTTTACATGACGAATTAAGTTAAGTCGCGAACAAGAGAGAACCGTTCCATGTGGTGCGAATTGCTTGCAGGAGTCGGAGAATAAGGAACACAAGATTCTAAAATAAATATGGGTAACTTTATTGTAGATCAAAAAGAAGAGTATAATGTGTATCGCATCATCTATGCTATAATCAACTCTTTACAATTGGAATTGAAAAGTGACTGTTTTCAATACACTTCACTATACCCTCTTCCCTTGAAATAGCCTAGTTTAATTTCATTATATAATATTGCAAGTTTATAATACACATCAACAAACAGCTTTTTCCCGAACTACATCAAAAGTCCATTATCCATGAATATCGCAAGTACTTTGCCGCTTCGAACCGTCACTTCCACTAAATCCCGTATTTACCTCGTCGTCGATGGGGCGACCGAGTTACATACATACGCGCGCACGGTCCATCAAAGCGCATCTCCCGCTTACGTACACTCCCGCGTCGGTATATCCAGTGCATTGCTAATTTCATTGTATGGGCGCCAAGTCAAGCGGACTTATAACGACCGACGCTGCAGTATACACGAGATGTATAAGAAGGGGTTCGAACGGTCTAGTGGATAATGCCCTGAGTGCACGGCACGAGGATTCGAATTTAGGGGAGCTGGCTCTCATCGTCGAGATCTGTAAAATAAAGTCGTTAATGTCGTCCTATAATTCAAACAAAAGTATTTCTTATTTTCCATCAAAGAAAAGTATTTCTCATTTTACTCAAATTCACACGGAGAAAAATTTTGTAGTCAAAATTACTATTTTTGATAGTACACGTGGGACATACTCATACTCATAAGGTAAATGTAGCAATTATTGGGCATAGAATTAGAAACATAACAGAATAACATTTAAAAAGCATATTTTGTAACTCGCCACTATAGGAAAAAGCTGATTCTAGTGTCCCGAAATTTCGCTCCAATACATAACCCCCTTATTTACAATACAGTAGACAATCTTTCTTGATATAAAATATGTGTGGTAAATGTTTAGATGTCAACTTACATAAACTGTTGTTTGTAATATCTATTTAAACATGCAATGCAACTGTTACTTAAAATATGCCAAAATATATATTACTTATGAATAAGATATGTGACCACGTTTTGCTTTGGAATCATCTTTAATCTTATGTGAAAGTACTTGTAGGTTGCTGCCGAGTTATCACAAATTTTCACAAACGCAACTCCTTGTTGGTTACTAGAATTTATATATCTAGATTAGATTTGAAAAAGAAAATAATGAATTTGTATTAATGTAACTTCAAAACCATATTATACTAAATGCATGTATAGCCACTAATTGGTACACGATTTTTTATGGCCATTGGTACTTTTACTTTATTTTCATGAAAATTACTATAATTTATAGTAAAAATGACAAAATAATAGTAATTTTCAATTTCAAAAATAGTAGGTTTACTACGAAATTTGTATCCCTGCAGAAAATTCGATACAAGAAATAACCTAAATATTTTTTTATCCAGATATAGTTTGCGTTTGATAAACAACGCGGAAGCGAAATTGAAAACAACGCATTCTCGAAAAGATAAATCTCGCAGCGAAGAAAAATATCTGCGACGACGACAAGAACGACGTGGCAAATGTACCAACGCAGCTTAAATATCAGAGCGCGCTACGATGTCATGCACTTTGGCATCTATTTTTCACAACATGATAAACGTTTGGTTCTCTAGTGAACTCTTGTGAAGGAGGGGAGAGATTGTCCGGGCCAATTCGGGTCAGTAAATCGATCGAGTGCACTTCTTGCGTTTTGACAGTTCGTGCCAGTCGTACATCTTTCGCGAACGTAAACAGATTATCGGAGTATTGCTATATAAGGATATCGCAAGCATCAAGATTGTCCGAGAATTTTGTACATACACAGAGTTATTTTTATTGGGATTTAATAGAATATTGTACACACGGGTAGCATTATTATTTTTTCAAGGAAGATGCGCAAAATTCGAGAATTATCAATAATTGATAATAATACATTTTATATAAATCAATGGTAAAGGAAAAGGGAACAGGAAGATGATGAAAGCGAGGAGAGCAATTACAGCCTCTTTTTAAAAGAACTTGACCAATCTTGACAAAGGTTTTATTTCAACTTAGAGAGGAAAATGCGTTTTTGTTTAATGCACATGCGGGAATAACAAACGAGTTCAGCAAGATTTGTTTATATTGGCGCATTCCGATCACAGACGCATCGTGTATACACTTTGTATTACAATATAACAATTGAACAATCAACAAATTGAATCCAAACGTAAAAAGTATTTGCATTAAAAATTTTCTTGTAACAAAAATAAAATTTGTTTTCAACATTAAACGTATTTGTGAGTTGCGGTTAATAGTACATTATGCACCAAGGGAATAAAGTGGGTTGTGTGCTCCCTGCGCGTGAGTTGTCGCAAAGTTCGTACTTTATCCCCGCCGAGGCGGGAAAAAAGTGCTACGTTCATTCTCTACCCACACTCTAGTTCCCAGCGCCAAACACACAAACTGGACGTTGCGCTGGACCAGCGCCGCTGGCAACGAGAGTAACCTTACGGAATAAATATGCAGCACTTTTGTCTTTTCGGCGGGAAATGAATACGAATTCTAAATATAAGAAAATCGTTAACACAGTGAATTTAGTGGCAACCGCCTTTGTTAACAGAAGTACATTTATTTTTTTTAAATGCTTAAAAATGCCCTCCCTTCAAACATAAATCGGTTTGCCAAGAAAAGCCGCACAAATTTAAAAAAGAAAGAATACAAAACTGGAGAATACGAGCTTTTTCTTGCCTTTTAGCGGATGAAAAAATATTGATTACTTCAAAAGGTACACGACTCCCATACCTTCGTATAACCGATGATATTATCATTTTTTAACGTTTAGTCGATTTTTTTGATAAAACTAACATAATTTCCTCTATAATATATAGGAAAACAATAATACGCATCTTTAATATGCTTTACAAAATATATTTCATTTACGTTCCATCAACTTTATAAAATTAAAAATATTTTAAATGGTTTATAATTTAAAATTTTTATACCGTTCTCGAATATTTTAGAGGCAAAGGCTCATCAGGCACGAGTGCATGCGAAGGTTGTACGCACAAGTGTGTTATATGCGCACTGCAATTACCAACTTAATGCGGACGGGGGAAAAATTTCCCTTAAAAGAAATATAGCACAATGGTCAAAATGGGAAAGAAAGGGGTTTTACAGCGTCGTTTATTTTCGCAGAGAATAAAGGCTTACGGTTGAATAGGTCAAGCGAGAAAAAACCATGTGGAGACGCTTGAAATCAAATGTAATTTCAGTTTGTTTATGACATCAGGATAATACGGCTTAAGCGTGAAATATTTAAGTAAAGAATTCATAAAATAGAAATAATATAAAAATTTGTTATGTGATAAATTTTACAAAGTGTGATACATCTTTTACAAAGCCTCCCTTTAATTTAATTTCTATTCACATATATTAAGAAACCAAAAACAAGATCATGTATTTTAGTATAAAACCAAAGACTTTTTTTTAAACTTTTATAATATTACTGAAAAAATTTATTTTATAAAGTCACATTTATATCAAGTTTCAATTAAATAAATGATAAAAATCTCAGTTATACTGACTAGCGGTGGTTCGAGTAGTTCGAAGATTTCTGCCTATTTTTTTAATAAAACTTGAATAAAAATATATTAATGATAAAATTATGTATTGAAATCACCCACGTTTTATAACAAGTACAGGCTTTCAAAATATTTATGACCTTCGTACAAACAATGAAGGTCATGCACTCAACATCGAACTTTTTTTCGAGTTTTTACTCGAAAAAAACTCGTAAAATAAAAGTAATTAAAAACTTTAAAATGAAATGAAAAGTGTTATATTAGCTTTATATATGCCCAAACATTGCAATTTTATGTGCTTAA
>UXGD01000898.1:0-43770 GCA_900474315.1 Torymus auratus
ATATTACCATGATAATATTACAATAATTTTATATATAATAACATTTATCGTTTACTGACGAAATGTACGAATCATCTTACTAATTTGACTAATAACTAAGTATACATGAAAATTTGTACATTTTATCTACATAACAAATAAAAATAATATAGTATTAAATATATTCAAAAATGAATTATTCGTACAATGATTTCTCAAAAGCTTAAGCCAAATTTCAACCATAATCTTACTTCACTTTTTATACTTTATTACAAAATTATTCCAACAAATATGTATACGCGTCACTCTACCGTATAAAAAATAATACCCAAACCCATCAGAATCTCACAATTAATGTTCTTATTGTTCCTCGTTATAACACACACCTCCGCCGTGACACTATAACGTGGCACGCACTTTCACGCGCACTCTCGTCAATGAAGATATGCAAAGCAATATTATAATCGCGCATTGTATGCACTTATATAGCGCCGTAAATAATAACCATCGGACAGCAAGGCGTCGTCAAAAGAACAAGAAAAAAAAAAAAAAATTATTGCAGGCGTCACGCGTGCGACGGAAAATATTATGCGCTCTCGCGAACGAGCGAAAACTGTTAAAACGAGAGCGCGCGCGCATGCATAATACATGCGGATGCGGATGAGTCTTGCGCCGGCCGCATGAGAGCGGAGTAAAAGTGCGAGAGCCGCGCGTGCAGCGGAAGAAATTTCAAGCGCGGGAAGTGCGCGATGTGTCTGTGTTAATTGTTGTCAATGGGTGTAGTATATAGACAGACGTTTTATTAAGAGAGTTTACGTCTTTAGAAGGAGAAAGCTAGAATTATGTACGTCTTTATAATGGCAGTTGATTTATGACGCTAACTCGGTGTAGTTAAGGTGATTGAACATATACAAATGAAATTTTAGGATTTATGATTTCATAATATACTTAATGTCAGTCACTTAATTATTAAACTGGCGCATTTGGTTACCTTTATCTTATCACATGAAAGAATAACATTGCAAAAATTAATCATTATTTATAAAAAATTATTTATATAACTGTCCCCGAAACCGAACTGCATCTCGAAACTCTATCCAAAACCTTCTCGAGAGCAACGCACCCACAGTACCGCACAAAACACACATACACAAAGAAAGTCCTGCTCTCAATGGTCCCGGGCGAGAGAAACCTCACCACCGCTCAACCCACACACACGTAACCGGTACCATTAATAATCCAACCGTCTTTACGCACACACATACACACACACATGCGCCGTTAAACCCCGGAAATTCGGCTTTCACTTTCTCTCCGCGCGTTCTACTCTCGATATATATATAACATATACACCACTTTCTCCCCTCTGTGTGCGCGCGCACCTACGCGCGGCGCGATTTTCGAAAAAGAAATTGGGTCGCTGGGTCATCGTATCGGCACAGCACGCGAAACAAACAGGGCACACACACACACGCCTTTTCTCTATTTCGTGCGCGGGCCCCGCGATATCTCTTCTCGCTTTTACTTTCTTCCCGCGCGCACGCGAGAGAGAGATTCTGGGTTTTCGGCTCGAACGTACCTTTCACTTTTGTTGAGCGAGGCGCGAGGAGAAGGAAGTCTACTTTTTTTTCTTTGTTAAGACGCTTTCTTTGAGGGGGGATATCGTGGGGGGATCGGTTGATGGTAGGTTACGAGAGTGAGTATAGTGGTGGCGATTATCAGTTTAGCATAATAATTACTTGCACTTTTATTTAACGGAGCTGGTGTGAACGTGTCGATAATATAATGCGCTGTTTTACGGGCTTAATACCTTATACACATCATCGTGATCCTAAACAAATAGGTTTTCATTTTTTACCGAGCACATAGAGAGTGACCTTAATTATAATGCCGAGCCTCTTCGTTCTACGCGATCCTCTTGTTACCGATTTCTTTTTTTTTTTCAAACAGCCTATAGAAATCCGCATAACGATCGTTATTGGATAACATCTCAATGACTGAAATGAAAAACACATATACATATCATTAGAACATATAAAGGACGAACCGTTTTGACCGCTGCGACGGTTGCATATATCCACTTCCAGGCTATATAGGTCAATAGCAACACGCAACAAGCGTAACCTGCACATAACAACATATACCCAACACTTCGCCTATCGTGTGCCTACTTATATATATATTACACACATTCTTTTCTCAAGGGCTGCATAAATATCCTTGTACATACTAGCATCCAGACAACAGTTATAATACATTATGCCACATTATCGAGAGCTTATATAGCACTCCTATTCTACATACCCCCTCGCTTGCTGTATATAATACCACCAACAAAGGTTGCGCAAAAATTTCGGGTGGTCCGTCGCTCTCATCGACACACGTACACACACATATGGCCGCGAGGGGACGAGGCTATCGCTTTCGCAACGTCCTCGCGCGGCGGCAGCAGCAGCAGCAGCTTTCTATTTCGAAAGGACCCGAGAGAGGATCACAGCCGGAACATCTGCTGCTCCTCTGTCGCAAGGTTACATAAGGGTCGCTGATCCGTGGAATTGTCTCAGCCTCGCAGTCGCGAGTATATAACATTATAAAGTGTACATTATTATTAAGTCGGTGTCGCAGTCAGCCTGTGAGTATATATAATATAACGTTTTACTCGCGAGATGATGCACATCTCAATCATATACATCTATAATATAAAGTATTTGCATATTTTCCCACGGCAATTTGTCTATGTGTATTATGGTATAATATATGTGGCGCTATATAGACGCCCTCGACGCGGCGGCGGCGGCGCCTCATCATGCCGATCGCGAGAGGCCTCGGATCAACAAACAGCCTTGCGATGGCCTTCTTCGCGAACGCGCGGTCATCTTGATTATTGCGTTAATGAGACTATGTGTGTGTGTGTATGGGCTGGATGCGGTAATAGAGAAGGTGTCTGTGTGTGCTTTTGGAAATGCTAATGAGGGCGATGTTGTATATATAGCTATTATACGTAATTTCGAAAACGATGGGTAATATAAGTGGGTTGATGTCAAGGAAGTGAGGCTAAAAGACCTGTGAAGCGAGAGATTTAGCTACTGGATTATTTGTACTTATACTGCACAGTCGATGGACTGCGCGGTATATAGTGTAAGCGCGCATCGATTCGATTAAGTATACACCCGGCTACCTGTTGATTCATTAACAAATGAGTATCGTGCGCTTTTCTTTATGTAATGTCGTTTCGAGAACTAAAAGAAAATAGCATGTATAGTGTAATTTGTTTGTACTTGTTGTGGTATACGTTAAAGACATTCGCGTATAAGAAATATATATCATAATTATAAGTCATAAATTATTTTATAGAAGACACTTCGCTTCGAAAATCATTACGCAAACTTCGAAGTTCCAAGGCGAAACCCATAGAACTACCCTCTCAAAAAAAAAAACGCATTTATAAACCGTCGTCGTGCCCTCGTCACCAAATGCCGTTTTTCTCCCCATCGTAAAAAAAAAAAATGTTGATCGTTTTTACCCTAATACTCCCTCTAAAGAAATCTCACTTTTCTCGCCACCTTAATGACAAAATCCTTCGCCAAATTTTTCGCCTTTACCATCCCCAAGGCTCCGATACGTATAGGCGCGGCACGCGCGCGCGTCTTCTTCACCCCATCGTAAACTGGCCGTTCCTTTACTTACCTGTTAACTTACCTTTCCTCGCGCCACGCGCGCACGGCCACGCGTCTATCTGTCAATAATCGTAAATGCATAAAGTAATAAAACAGGGAGAGAGAGAGAGTGTGCGTGAGGCTGGAGATCGAGGCACGCGACTAGCGCGCGTGTGGGTCGGGGACTGGATGGCTTCTTTTGGTGCTGATTCATCGCGCCGAGTTTTAAATCATTTTTTGGGAGAAATTTTTTCGTTTTTTGTATGTAATTGTTTATGCGATGCAGTAGCATGCAATTTCTTTAAAAAGATCGGTTATGTAATGGTTATATCGTTATAATACAATGAAATTGACAAAATAGATAACGATTTTAGTTCAAAATGTCTTTTTAGTGTCATGTTTTCGTCAGCTTTTGAATGAAGAAATTTCGAATCGTAACGTATCGTACGTACTTCCTACAGAGAAATGAGTCGATTGAGTAGGATATGCAATATTAAAATCCTTGAAATGACAAACGAATAGTTGTGTTCTTTTTTACAGATTAAATCTCACAAAAAGCCCGATTAACGTCACCGCTAAGCAAAACAAAGCATTGTCACTTTCATTGATAGGTTTCCTGAATGATTAAGCCACAACGCGTGGATTTCTTTTTTGCCATTTTTTTTTTACTTTATTTAACCGATTAGCATATTTGGCGCGATGAATTGCTCATCACCGTTTGTATAGTCGCTTCCTCGTTTATAATAGCCACGAGTCCAGTGTCCTTTTGCAGTTTTATTACGGAATGCAGTTATTAATTACGATGAGATACAGCCAGTCTCTGCGCGCTTCCGCGATGATTTCACTTTATAATTAATAAAGCGGTTCTTCTCTTTGTCGAGTTTCGCCTTGATTTTTATCGTCCCACAGATTGCTCAAAAATGTTCACATTGCGTTATATATAATATACGTATTTTATTACGTATATATATTTTTTGGCGATAACCATCGTGACGGATCAATAAACATTTTATCTTTAAAATAATTCGTACGCCATTTGTCTCTTATATCTCCAATCTATGGACACATTAAAATGTCCACACTCACACTCATCTTCGATACAAATCCTATCTAGAATGTTACTATAAGAGTAAACCAATTTCTATTATAGATAAGAATTGTCAAACTAAACAACCCTGTAAGAATAACCGACAACTCCACAAAAAAGATCATAAAATTCCGCGCGTATACGCCCTATTTTAAATAATTCCTCGTCTCATAAACCAGCGCAACCATATGCAGCCGCGAGTGTAAATAAAAGTGTGCATCAAAAGTACGCGATTTCCGCGCGTACGAAGCAGATTGAGCGTAGCCCTGCGATGTATATGAGCAATTCTCTGGATTTTCTACAAAAAAGTGGTTCCAAAAAAAAAAATTAAAAAAATTTTGAGGCACACTTGTGTTATAAGTTTTTTCTTGTTCTGTATAGGTCATACAGTACATGAGAATATTTTTGAACAGTCGAAAACGGTCTTGTGACAGTTTTACACGCATATCAATTTTTCTTGTGGGAATTTAACATGGAAAAAAAATCGCTCATTTTTGGTAATTTTTCGCAATTTTCAAATGCACTTTTTTGTAGAATTTTCCGTTGTCACCTTTAAGAGCTTGCTATTGGTTAATCATCACTGACCACTTTTCGTACATTTTTCCCATGTTAAATTCCTATAAGAAAAATTGATATGCGTGTAAAACTGTGTCACAAGACCGTTTTCGATTGTTCGAAAATTTTCTCACATACTCTATGACCTACAGAACAAGAAAAAACTTATAACAGAAGTGTGCCTCAAAATTTTTTTTTATTTTTTTTTGGAACCACTTTTTTGTAGAAACTCCAGAGAATTGCTCATATATACTTATGATGGCATATATTTTCGTACAGTTTATTCTTCATGACAAGTAATATAACATAAGGCATAATAAGTTTCAAAAGTAAGGAAATGAGTCTAAAATATTTCAAACTAAAGAAAATATTTTCAATCAAATAATATTATTCTTATCAGTGATATTTGAACTATTATAAATAGATCAAAAGAAAATCTCATATGCCACTGACAATTTTTCCTTTCCATTTTCGTCGCAATGCAGTACTGCACGAATTGTTTATTAAATATTTAATTTCTGAATTATTTTTATTTTATTTTTATTTTTCATTTATTAAACCAGCAATTTACAAAGGTAAATCCTACTGCGGTAAATTACGTTACTGTGTGTAGGTCTGCTATATAAATAAAATTATATAACTAGCACAAAATAGAACACAAAAATATACAATACACATTAAAATACATATAGCACACAACCAGACAAGATATATTAAATACAATTTTGATCTCGTCTGATAAATTTAAGATGTTACTTAGGGTATGTAGCTGTTCTTTTCGTTTATGATTTTGGTGATCTTTAGCAATTGTATACTTTTATTTCGTGTCTTACTTTTTAGTTTTCGAAATTCATGCTTTAGTTCTTGGTAATAATGGTGTAGAGACTCAAAATCAAACATTTGATGGAAGTTTAACCGTAGATTTTCAGTGACAAAATTTAAAGTTTTCATTTGCATCGTCTTAGCGATTTTAGAGAAAATAAACCGATTTATCCCATTTTATGTTGTAACAAAAAATCCCAGTGTTGACAGCTATCTCCTCTAGTTACAGATCTATGGCTTATTTGGATATTTAAGGGAGTACCCTCGGTATGTAGCTAGTCAGTTAAGAGAACGCTTCGACATGTCATTGACTCACACAGTAACAGTCGTAACTTTGGCAATATAAAACCATATTATATGCGTCATGTGATTTCTAAGGTAATTTAATAGTTGAAGAATGTGTGTTACTCGAAAAAAAGGCTCTGAATGATAATTTGAACCAGAGCTTCAGTGCACTTAAATATACAGTCACCCAGCACCAACCGATTTTAATTTTAAATTCTTTTACCGGGGGTACTCCCTTAAATGATTAGGAACACTATTTCTATCGTTTCCAAATGTTAAATTTAGTGATAATTTGTTGCCCGGTAGCCAATTATTGACAAAATTTAGAAATTTGTTTATTTTGTTTTGCCTAGCAAATCATGAGTTTTCGGGAGACACGATGGCCATGTCATCTGCATATAAGACAAAATGGCAACGGTTGGCAATATATTTCTCGTAAATCATTAACATATAAAATAATGAGTAAAGGTCCTAATATTGTTACTTGTGGTACTCCAATAGTTACTTATATTATTACTACTATCACTGATCGAGTCAGATGTCGGCAATTCTAAAAAAGTTCGACTTCAACTTCGCGTAGAAAAAAGTCCTATCTCGTCAAATTGAAGTTAGTTTATATACGAATATTATGTGATATTTTGGCGAAAGTCAGAGCGTGTACAGGCTAAAAAAGCTATAATTTCCAGGTGATAAGTAATAAGGTCCAAAGCCAGGCCTGGACAGGTAGCCTAACTTACCTTTTTTGTAATTTTCTTATGATCTTTTACAATTTCTGTATACGGGTTGTCAAATTTAGGAGTATCGTTTGGATGATACTTTGAAAAATAGGGCATATATCTAGGTTTAAATAAGTATTTACCGAGCATAAAAAATTGATTTTAAGGTTATCTGTTAAGGGCCTGTGTCGCACCTTGTCACATACCTGGATAAGGCTAGTCTGACCGTACCCTGTATAGGGTACGCACACTACTCAGACAGGCGTACCTATAGTGTGCGCACCTCCGTACTCACAGCAATTCGGAGCACGATCCGTATATTATGTTATGTTTACATAACCTTAAAATAATTGTATTTAAAACTCTGCTATAACGGTCACTTTATTGACTTTTTATTATACTTTTTATAATTAAATCGTGTTTACGTACCTATATTTCTGATATAATTGTTAATATTCTTTTAGCCTGGGCACTTTGTACCGCGATTTACGACAATAAACTGGGCACTTTGCCTACCCGCTGCTTGTTCAGCTGAAGATGCGCGTAGGACGATCGAGGATGCATTGAACGGCTACAACATGACAGTCGGTATAAAATTTGTCGTGGACGTCGATCCGGACATGTGCTACGTGAAGCAGAAGACGCAGAGCTACTCCAAAGAAACAATCGGAGTGCTGTAAGTGATACGGAGTACATTTCGATCTGTATGACTAAAATAATAAGCTCATTCAACAAACATTTAAATTTATACCTTTCATAGTTACTTCTACGCCATGTTTGTCTGCCTCGCCATCGTCGCAACGCTCAGAGACTACTTGACGACTTTACAGGCGAAAGGTAAAATCAAGTGAATTTTCAAGTCAAACGCAATGAGCCAATTATCCTTGTTTTTCTGCAGGAAATTATTCCGAGAGGATAATAATGGCCTTTTCCCTGAAGAGGACGGTACGCGCGTTGTTTGGCAGTGAGAGGACGACGAGTCCGAGTGACATCAGTTGCATCCACGGTATTAGGTCCCTGTCAACGATCGCCCTATACGTGGCGCACAAGCTGATACCGACCGCGAGGATGCCCTATGCCAATCGCATTGCGCTCACCGAGGTAAGAGAGTCGCGGTGCTTTTCATTTCTTCATCTTTTTCCAGTTCTTTTTATGACTTCCTTAATTTATTTTTTTTAACTATAAAATTAAGTGAAGATCTGTTTAACTACATAAACCCTTAGAGAAATTATAGTAATGTATTTTCTTAATAAAAATTTTGATCTTTTTAGCTGAAAAAATAAAATATAAGAACAGGTGCCAGTAGATAAAGGACAGGTTTAGTAAGACATGCTTTTAAAATTGATTCTTTCCCAATTCATAGAATGAAAAATAAAATGGTTGAAAGCTTTTTAATTGTTGTATATTTGTAACGACATTGGCCCGAAAGTTTATGTTAAAACACTATACTAGCGAGACTATCATTTTTCGATAACGTATTGTCTCTGAAATTTTAATTCCATTATATTAATGGGATCTTATACCTTTGAATTTTGATATCTAATTTTTCCGGAAAAAAGGACACTTAACTACCCATATTTTAAAGCGACATCGATCATAAAAAGACATTATTTCTGAGAAAGTAAGCCAAGGTGGAAGTTCCTAAACCCATTTTATGCAGAGATTAGCCCTATCAATATTTTAAGTTAGTTGTAAAATTTCTTTAGAATTCCTTGATGTATTTTCATGGGACAAGCTAAAATTGTTTGTATTTAGTACAGTTATATGGTTTAAAGAGTTGCAAATATTAAAATTATTTGATTAATTTTTAAATTCAAAAAACCAAAACACGTGTATCACATGTATGATTTTTTAAATTTAAGTCTTGCAACCGACTTTCCCATTCATTCGGGGTGCGTGACACTCCGGTATAAAGTTTCTATAAATCACTACAATTTTTATTAGATATCGATAGAAAATTTATGAAACACAAATGTACAGTGTAGTACGACAACATTTCACGTGATGTATATTAAATTTTCTTAATACTGCAGTAATAATTATAGAAAATATGCGTAAAAAGTTACAGGAAAGTCTATTGTTCCTCGATTAACGCGAATTTCACGGTAATATTTCTGGGAAAGTTCTATCTGTCCAGTATAATTATCATTATATAAAAATAATTAATTTAACCACTACTTGTTTGATAGGCTGCAAACAATCCTCTGAGTACAGTGCTTCGAGCTTCGCTATTTTACACCGATTCCTTCCTGCTACTGAGCGGCGTCTTGACCGCCTTCAATATGGCCAAGGAACTGTCTCGTCGCGGTGAGATACGCTGGTTCTGTCGCTTTATCGCGAGATTCGTAAGGTACATCATAATTGTTTTACAATATACTGATAATACTTTACAATCGCTTTACTGTAATACGAAATTTCATTCTGTCAGGCTCACTCCGTCGCTATTGGCTGTTGTGTTCTGGTATGCTTTTGTCATGGAACACACGGGATCTGGGCCTCAATGGAATTCGGCGGTCAAAGCGAACGCGGACATTTGCAAGGAAAACTCGTGGATCAACTTACTTTACGTGCAGAATTTCTTTCCCTTTGAAGAGATGGCAAGTCTCTTTTAAATATTTTAGTTTAATCATTCAATTTTACTTAAAAAATTTTGTATTATTCTGATTGAAAAACACATTTTAATTTTGTACACGTTTAAAAACCATATTCAGTTATCAGAATTAATTCGCATTACAGTGCGCGACGCATACTCATCAGCTGGCACTGGATATGCAGCTCTCGCTCGCCGCGCCGGCGCTCGTCTTCTTCCTGCAGATAAAACCTATCGTTGGCATTATCGTCGTCTTCTTCCTCCTTCAAGTGTCTGCGACTCTGCGATACCTCGCGACGTCGAACAACAATCTGTCACTCGTCATTTTCCATGGGATGACGTGAGTTATCGTAAATCGAGATTTATATCATCAGTGAATTTTGATTGCATTTTGTTATTCGACGATACTGATTTCAGGATGAAGCACTTATATAAAACGGCTAATATGACTTACGCTCTACCTCTGCATCGAGCGACGCCGTATCTCATCGGAGTCAGCCTTGGTGTTCTTTTGCATCATACTGGGAAGAATGTGCGAATTCATAAGGTATGATTGGCTTAAAGTATTATTTTTAAGTTCTACATTATAACGATAGTTTTTATGTTCTTGGTTTAGAAAATATGAATTGCATTTCGAAGAATAATTATTCTGCTAAAAAAAATTAATCTTCAACAATTCATTTCAAGTTAAACGGTATAGCGGGCTTTCATAGTTATTTTGCAAGTAAACATTTTTTCATGCTTTTAGTACCATTGTATAGCTAAGGAAATTTCCTAACAAAAGATATTTTCAAAAGTCATGTTTTCAACCCGCCTAATATTTTTTCTATACCTTTTTGTACACTTTTTGTAAAAAAAATAAGAGTTTTAACCTTATTTGGATAATATTGAAAATTATTTATTTTTTTTTTAATTCATTGTCACGTGTAAGTTTTCACTTTATAGTAGTTAATTCTTTGTTTATTCATCTTTTATTTCTTTAAAATATTCTGAGGTAATTTATCAATGTTCAGGATAGTAGAAAATTTCGGTGATCAGCCAAGGTGCAGTTAATTTGCTATTCCATCAAAGTACCGGTACACCTACTATAACTATATTGTGTAACTTTTAATTTTAAGAAAATTATTTTATTTATTTGAAAAGATTCACTATAGTTCGGCTTTCATTAGATCTATATAGACGTATATCTATATGCATGCATGTGCACGAAGGCCAGGAATAGATTTCCCTAAATATTCACTACATATAGAGCAAACCATTCCGAAAAAAACGAACGAACCGGACGTACCATCGGATCAAAACGAACGTACCTAATATATCAATTGAAGTCAACATCACTATTACAATCCACTATACCTTTTGTGATCAGTTAAAATAAACGAAAAACGTGAGGTAATATTAATGATTATTTCACTTTTCAGATATTTAATATAGTAGGATGGTCTACAGCATTGGCTTTAGGATCATGGTCATTATTTTCTCCCTGGCGTCTCGCTAAAAGAGATTATGTGTACGACGTCGAAGAGGCCACGCACTATGCCGTCATAAGTCCAATATTGTCGTCGCTGGCTTTAAGCTGGGCGATTTTTGCATGTTTCACAAATAATGGAGGTAATACTATAAATGCAATTTGTTTAAATGTTAAAATTTTTCTGAAAAAAAGCGTTTCTGTTACCATATTGTTATTTCTTTTTTAATTTTTCAGGTATTATTAACAGACTATTATCAAGTTATTGGATGGTAGTGTTTAGTAGAATGTCGTACGCGATATACCTTTCACAATTCGCTGTATTTTTCTATAATGTTGGTACTGCGCGCTACTCCTCGGAATTTCAAACTTTTAGACTTGTAAGTAATAGACTTGCGTAAACTTATCATGATTAATTTATTTTATAACATATTACAAAAAAATTAATGTTTTTCAATAGATTGATCCATACGAAGCGGTAAGCGTGGCAATGGTCTCCGTCGTGCTAACGCTGCTTTTTGACATTCCCATGCAAGAGGTGAAGATCATCATCATGGAGTGCGGCGACAGTCAGGCCACCATAGAGGCCAACAAGTCCAAAGAAGTTCTCGCTGCCGAAGAAAACCATCGGAACAATGTCAATAAAATCCCCCAAGACATGTCTCGAGAAGAGGAAAACGAAGAAGTCGAGCCAGCCCCTGGTGGCTGGAACTGGAACCGCGGTACTTTCGTTCCACCGACACCGGAGTACGATGCGAATGGCCTGGATGAGCCCTACCGCAGCTCCAGGCTGAAGCGACAGGATGTCAGGCGTCAGACGATGATCAGGTCTGAGGCATATGACGAATGGTCTAACGGCGGCGTACGTAGGAGGTCCGAGGATCCCTCGGAAGAAGGTAGAACTAGCAGAAGTGAATACAGGGCAAGCAACGCTGGATTGGAGAATGAAGATGAGGGATATTTGCATCCAAGAGAGCGGTACTTCTCGGGCACGTTCTCTAGGTCACCCATGAGGGACTTAGATGCGCCCGTATTTCGAAGGTCCGTATCCAGGGAGAGGATTCCCGTGCTCAAGGAACCGGAAATACCCCCAAGGTATCATTTAAATGATAACATCTTAAAATAATAAATTTGTCCGATGAATAATAGTACACCCATAATTTATCTATAAAATGTCCATCCATACCACATCCATTATAACTGACATACCAAATCCAGTTCATAACGAATTGATAATATCTATGATAGAAGATAGAACCAACTGCGACGTCACTGACGACAAGAACGATGCCAACTAATGTAATAGAGACAAATAATTCAGATACCCATTAATATTTTTATACTAATTTCTGCTTTAGAAAACCAATCATAACTATTAGCAAAGAAGAGGACTATCAGACTACGCGATCGCCTCGTTCATCTGTACCACGTTTCACTGATCAACAACGATCCCTGTCATCCGAGAGCGAGACCGACGCCGTGGGAAACCCACGCAGCACCTACAGCCGGCGCTCCGCCGAGCCTCGCATCGCCGACGAGGAGGAATGGGAGGACGAGATACGACTGCGTCGATCCCGCTACCACCAGGAACTTGTCAGTTCACAGGAACGCGACCGCGTGCGTCCCCCAGTACTCGAGGAGGAAGGCGATGATGAATGGGATTCGCTCAAACGTCGTTCCTCTGCCGAGGGTAAAATGGCTTTGCTGAAGGAGCCTCCTAGGCCGGGGAACATGGACCTATGGACTGTGTCCAAAATGCAGCTTGGCTCATCCCAAGAACCGGACGAGGATGAGCTAGACGGGGATATTTATCATAGGCGGGATTACAGGGAACAGGGACCACCGCTGCGTGAGGAGTTTGAAGGAGAAGAGGAGGATCAAGGCAAGAGCTACGCCAGTGAAAGTCTGCCCACATCGTTCGAGGAGGAGGAGGATCCTAACTATGAATTTACGCTAAAGAAGGACAGCAAGAGGATCACAGTCCAGGATCTGAGCAAGATATCGGTCGATGACGACACCTCGGTAGACAACAGCTGGAACAAGTTGGACGTCAAGACTACCTCTTCTGGATTATTCAAAAGAGAGTCTATAGTTAAGGTAGGGTAAAGTGGAAAAAGATTAACGGATTTATGATTTTTAAAAAGATCACTGTAGAATGTTTTAATTCGAATAGGATAATTTAATTTACGAATTCTTTATCTTTATTTTAATTGCGTAAAAAAATGTGAATAGCTGGAATCCTAGTTGTAACATTTGACTCTATGTTGTTGAAGTTACCTACATCTTTAGAAAAATTACTATGGATGAATTATTTAAAAGCTACTAGATTCTAAAGTAGAGCGAGCTACGCGCGCATTTACTCACTAATCTATCTTGCCTACTGTATTAGCCAATGATTTTTTTTATAACGCTCTGAAGTTAACTCTAACCTTCAAGGGGGGTTATAAATTAACTCGTTATGAATAAAGTACTTAAGTGGAATTTTGTATTTCAGAGTCAGGCTAGCGAAGAAGATCCAGAATACTTACTCCCCGAGCGACCAAAGCTAGTCGAACAAGAACAAGAACATCCCTTCAAAAAAGCCTGGCAGATGCAAAAGTCTAGATCCGAAGAAGAGGGATCGTCAGCCTTCATCGTCAAAGATTCTAAGCCTCCACCCCCTACTCTGGAAAAGCAACGGGAAGAATCCGAAGACAAGACAGACGAAGATGACCGCGAGGGCGCGCAATGCGAGGAACTTATAGTCCCGGACGTCACCTGCGACGTGACGATCGTGTGGCAAGCGCGCAGCCACGACACAGAGGAGACCAAGAGCACCAGCAAGTCCGAGTCATCGTCGTCGACAAGGTCGTCGCGCCAGTGGCCCGATGACGAGGACCAAGACGAGATCGCGAGGATTAGGAACAGAAGGAAGTCAGAGGAAGAGAACTGGATGTGGACCGAAAGAGACACCTGACCAAAAGAGTAGCTCAGAGGAGAGAGAGACTTTATCACATGCATATACTCGAGATTCGTGCACGATCCCTGCTAGAGAAGTTTGAATGAAAAAAATAAACTGTAACCCTTTTTTACACGTTTCTATGAGAGAGTCCTTGTATTCGTTGCTATAGGGTTAACAAAAAGTCGAATGAGAATTATTGCGAAGCAATCGCGAAAATCTCTTGCCGATTCGGTGGATTATGAAGTGTTCCGGAAACACTCAAAATATTTATTTACTTAGAATTCAGAAATCTATCATTGTATTTTTTCTTTATGTGGAGTTGTTAATATTTTGTTACTATATTATAACAAATTTTTATTCGTCAAAATATGTTTAAGCTCTGCTAAAATTTATATGTCAAATATATATAGGTTGTTGCTGTTGTTCGGTTTATAAAAAAAAATATTCTATATACGCATAATCTAAAACAAATTTTATTACATTTATATATACAGTGTATAAAAGAAGTCGAACCAATTAAATAAGAACTATTTATAAATACAAAATAACGATACAAGCGAAATCGAATGCTTCGGATGATGAACAGTGCATTTCGTAGTTCGAATCAATGCCTCGATGACAATAAACTCATATTTTCTACAATTTTTTTTTTTAATTGGCCGGTATACACGTCGTTCGTCTCGCCCGGAAATACATATATAGGAATCAAGGGTAGCAAACTCATCGCTAATAACTTACTTTTAATAATAATAATACTAATAATGATAAACGTATAAATTACAATGAACTCGCTGAGTACAAATTAGACCGATCGTAAACTATATAATACACGAAATAACGATTGCACACCAACAGGCGTATGCGCGTGCGTGCAGACGCGGTGATTCGGCAACGGCGACGATCGTTGCTTCGATGACAATAATTTTCTTTCCATACAAGAAGAGCAGCAGAAAAGTACCTCAGGCGTCCGTGGTAGTCGTCTCCTCGCTGTCCGTCTCCTTCGTCAACGTCGACGATGATTTGCGCTCTGTTGAAAGAGAAAAAGAGAAAGTGCACGTGTGATTAGAAATTCGCGTGTGGTTGTATATATGGATTGGATAGTGGAAGGGGTAACGTACCACGACGTAAGAAGATCCTCTCGAGGCCGAGGATCGGCGACTCGAACATCATCGAGAGCAGGACCGCACCGAGGAAGGTCAGCATGAGGTGTGACAGCACCTTGCCCAACTGCCCGGGAAAAAGTGTTTTTGTTGTTGTTAATTGTATTTAAATAGTTATATATATAATATATTTACGTTACCAAATATCGTGTTATTTTTCATTCAAATATATTTAATCCCAAGTCTGATCATCGTTATATGATTTATAAGTGATTTTTTTTTTTTTTTTTTTGTAAAATTTTCTTAAAACAAAATTCCAAATAATAAACGTTAAAGTTGTTGACTTTTATCAGATTTATGCCTAAAAGCTTTTTAGATTTGATGAGTTTTATTTTTTAATATACTTACTAGACTAAAGTTATCGAGGTACTGGGGCACTCGAATCGTTGAGGCGCTGTGCAGCTCGACGAGACCATTGACGAGGTACGCCGAGTAGGTCAATCGACTTAGAGGTACGAAAGGTCTCCACTTCAAGATTGTTCTCAAAGAACCTGCACAATATTTGAAAATTTTAATTACAAATAATTATTTATGGTAAACAAGTTATAATAGTGTTAGATACTGTTTAAAAAATTTAATACATTTTATTTGAACTAAAACTGGTTTGCTTATGAGACAGTTTGGAAATAATAAAACTTTTTTATTTCTTATAAGGGAAAACTATATTCTGGGTTTTGAGTCTGTGCAATTTGTAATTTAGTTTTCTGTCGATAAAAATGTAATCAATAGAACGTTGCATAAAATTTTCAATAAATCAGATCAAATGAACTTTTTACTTTACACTCTTTACTTTATACACTACTCAAAGTAGATACAAAGTTAATCGATACGTTTCATACCCTCCATCGGCTGGATTTGAGTATGTACTGACACCGACATTTTTGTACATTTTTGTATGTTGATTAAGAATCTATTTATTATTTTTATAAATAAATTAAATATTTACCGAGTTTTCAAAATTGATATTTTCAATACTCTCTAAATGTAAAGTAGTGAAAAAAATAGTGATAAGTAGGTCACTTCGGACTTATCACTATTTTTTTCACTACTTTACATTTAGAGAGTACGGAAAGACCAACACTTTTCGTTATTTTTATCATAGCAAATAAATTACTTTTAAAAAATGGCAATTTTTACGAAATAATTCATCTATCGAAAAAACTATATTAATAACATGCTTGAATTATTATGTTTTGTGTCATAGGTTTCAAATCTAAGGTTAAAATTTTAACATTCGAGATGGCTGATCAAATATGGTGATCCATAAATATGGATCCAATATGGTGATCCAAAAATAGTTTCTCAATAATTTTATCAGAATTGATGCTTTTCAAAAAATTATACCCAACATTTGAAAAAATCAAAGTCATTGTGATTTCTCAAATCCATCGACAATTAAATTTTTCCTTCTAAATCATATTTTCATGCATATTTTCAAAATATGTATTACTAAGTATTACAAGAAAATTTATTGTTAATTTCATTATTGAACATAACTGCATGAAATCTGTATCTACAGAACATCTATCTTCATGTATATTCATTACAAAATGTAAACGGTAAAAGTATATTCCTAATAAAGGAAAATTCATAAAGAGAAGTTTTCTGTAAATGTAGACAGTAGTTTGTAAAAAACTAATAATATTCTTATTATAAAATATGATTCAAGAGGAAAAACTTGATCATAGATTAATTTGAAAGAGTTTAGATTGGTCGGTTTCGTAAAAAGCGAATTTTTAAAAATCTTGATTTTTTCCAAATTCAAAAACTTTTTTCTGAAATAATATCAATTCCATGGAAAAGTTTCTAAGGTCCATTTTGTCTTAAAATCATCTTACCCTTTTAGTCTGATTTTTTTACAAGCGATAAAATATAAATCGGTATAAAAAAATGTAAGCATGAAAAAAATGTTCTATTTACATTTAAAATCAACATTTAATTAAGTCCTTAAACCTATAAATCTTAACAAAGCTACGTTCGATAAAAGACTACGGTAAAGTGAGAGAGTGAGAGAGGGAAACGCTTGAAAAAAAGATGTCACCTGAATTGTCGGTGATGCAGGCGAGAAGAACCCAGCCGGTGCCACAGCTCCACAAGGCGCGATGAAGCGACGAGTAGAAGGCGGCCTCGAGGCTCGTGAAATTCTTCCTCGGACCGTAAAAGACGCTAACCGAGCACATGGACGCTACGAGTGCGCAGCCCGCCAATACCCAGCCAATCCTCACAGTTTTCTGCGCACAGAGGAAAAAAAACGAGATCGACGTTTACTCACCAGAGTTGCTGACTTTTTTTAAGCATATGTATAATGTGGGTTTAATTATTCATTGATAAAAAAGTGTAAATGCTTGTGAAGTTGCTTTTAGTTTTCGTATGTTCGCAGTAAGTAATGTGATTTGTAACGGTTATATTTGTTTGGATGATTAATATCGCTTGCTATGTGATAAATTATATTGGATTACATAAAAGTTGTTATTTTAATCATTTTCACACAAAATAGGCATTCCTTTAAGTAAAACATTACCTATGTGTAGGTAGAGAGTATAATCTAGTATATAAAACAGTTTAATACTAATTCCCAGTAATTAAAAAAAAAAAAATAGTAAGAATTTTATTTTCTAAAACTTGATTTATCACTTACTATTCCCTACAAGCAAATCACTTGCTTGAAACTGAATTTCGTATACACATATTATAAAATCAATGACAATAATAGTATTTAAAGGTCCAACTTTGTAATCGATTTTAACTTTTACAGACATTCTTTATCGATAATTTTTTTCTTTGATTGTTTTATCATTTTCATATGATAAACATGACATTTATTATTAACGATTCCTTAATTTTATTGGGAGTCACAACGCTCATGAATGAATATCAATGATAAAAGAGGCACTACTTTAGATCCGTTACAAACAACGCCCATTACAATTGAACAAAACACACGGAACTCTTACCTTGGGTATCTTCGTGTCCGAGTTTTGTATGCGGTAGACGATGTAGCCGTATAGCAGGCCGAAGCAGTAAGCTATGGCTCTCATGTGCGTCTTGATATAGCTGCTTTTGAAATACTCGTTCGCCGAAATATCCTTGACTTCTCTGAAAAATCCCCATCAGCGTGTAAGAAAATAAAAAAAAATTTTTGTCACCGACTGCACGTTTTTCGACGGGCAACCGCAACGTATGCAAATTGTTTGAATTATTAATCCCGAACGGCGACGAAAAAGCTCAGAACAGGTGTACGAGAGACGATGAAATACTGATTTGACATTTAATATAAGATTGAGAAAGCGAAACACGTTGTGCGTTTCTTATGGTTGGACTGGAAATCACTGGAATTGTGTAATTTTGATAAAATTAAAATTTTCTTACGGTACCATGCAGCTCTTTGTAATAGTTATGTATTTTTAGAGAATTTTTATGCAGTCTTGTGGAAATTGAAGAGTTACACGAAACGCATGATAATCAAGTATCCACACGTTATAAGCAAATTGTAAACAAAGAATTTTATTCCGTTTTCGTTTAAAAAGAAAACTTACGGTGTGTAAATCAACAGAGTTGGATCCAAATTCTGAGCGAGAGTGAGACTGAACGGCAATATCGTAGCGATGACAGTAACGGTCCCGAGGATGACGTGTCCGATTTTGCGCCACCTCCACAGAGGGTAAATAATTGCTGGTGCTAGCACAAACAATTGAGTATCTACTGACAAGTACCACGATTGGAACATGCACTAAAATTGGAAAAAAATGTTGTTTTTTTTATTAAAATTGTTGGATATGGTAGGAAAATTGTTAGAAATAGTTTTTGCTGAAATTATGTATTACATTATTAATTTCATTGAGATGTATCAAGTGTTTCAAATGTTATGATGTTATACAGTTATACGTATTCATATGTATTATTTAATAATAACTCATTTCTTCTTATATTATTTACATAAAATTATTCTTTCTTTATTAAGATGAAAAAGAAATATTTTATAACTGCTGATTTTTACTTTTTATCAATATTTATTTTTGCAAAAAGTAAAATTACTCCTTTCAAATATTTGATTAAATGAAATAAAAAATGCAATAAAATTGGTTTTCTATATTCTATACGTGAAACATTGTTTCGTACAAATGTATTAATTACTCTATAAAAAAGTAACTGTTAAAAATCTTTTCATGAAGTCCAACATAATTCATTTCTGTTATTAAACTTCAAGCTTGACCATCAACGTAGTAAAAAATTTCCAATTAATCAAAAGTTCTCACAAGCTGATCCGTGTTGACGTAGTTGTTGACGTAGAGTATGTTGGTCCACCAGGAGGCACGGCAGCGCTCGGCCTCCAGCCTCATACGGGACCAAAGAGGCCCGGAATCGAGCCTCGGCAGCCAGGTCACGTACAATCCGACCATCACCATGTACGCCGGCGTCAGTCTGCGCACGCGCGATTTCAACAGATTGATTTTTTTTATTCGTGATTAAGATAGCGAAGGTGACAACGAGAACGCGGAAATGTAGTGTGCGTGAAAAATTGGCGCTCTTCGCACATGTATGCCGAGGACATTGTTGCTTTGATGGCGAAGACGATGAGCGTGTCGATTTAAGAGAGATAAAAGTGATTGTGAAGATGGGCGATTGCAAAAAGCCATTCTTCTTGACCCCTTTGTTTTTACAGGCAGTTGAGGAAAGTCGATAGATAATCGATTGGCGAATGACGTATGCTATTTTCGGAAACGATAGATTGAGTATTTTATTTTTCATGAAACGTGTGTATTTTTTTATTGCGGATCATAATTAATCACAAAAATGCATCTATATGGTAAGAATAAAATCGCGCAACAATTGGTTGGAAAGAACCGAAAAATATTAAGTAACAGATGGAGAAGGTGTTTACTTAAGAGACAAAAAAGTTTAATAGATTAGTTTTGTGTGAAGAAATGTCTGCTTTTAACCGAATAAAATCAACTGGGAAACGTGCTCGCGTTTCAAATTTTTTAAAAAGCGTGCAGCCCCGCAATTTCGCGCGCGTCTCATGTTCTTTAATGAACCGCGATTTCTGATTCATTTTGTAAGAATTCGTGTTTGTTATGCGCTCGAAACAACTTCGCGAATAGTTTATCATTTTATTCACAAAACGTAAGATGATATCATTTGAATTGAGGCAAGGTCTACCATAGATTTTAATTGTCTTTTGTCTCAAGTATTATAAAGATATTTCAAAAGCTATCCTTATTTATAGCATATTATTAGCTAAAATAATTCATTTCCAAGCATCAATGTCAAATGTTTTGTCACCACAAAATAAGAAAATTTGAATTAAGTATACTTTGAATTTCTACAAAAGTGTTAAAATTGATGAAAAATTTCATGCTAGTATAAAAGTATTTGCAGCAATTTATCATTTCTGAAAACTCAAAGTTCCTCTCTTCTCCAACCCCGTGTACTATCCGATAAAGCGATATCGACAAAAGCCGGCATTGTACTATGGGCGTCGTGAAGAGAACAGCAGCAACAACAACAAACTCCATTCTCGCAGAGGCCAATTTTTCACGCGCGCCCCGAGCGAGCGATGACGAATGAGTTTTTCCTCTCACCTGAGGTAGCGGTAGATGTAGAGAAGGCCGAAGTTCACCGACTTCCTTTTGTCGAGCTCCTGGAGCAGGATGCGCGAGAAGAGGAAACCGCTCAGCAGGAGGAACGTGTCGACGAGGAGTGGATTGTTCAGGAAGATCGAGTTCTCGACCTTGCCGATCGCCTGCAACGAGGATAATAGCGTTTTTTTCCGGGGTGATTACGGTGCTTGTTTACTGGGTAAAATATTTTTTTCTTTCATTGCGAATATGTCCACAGTGTTAGAGTGATGTAAGAAGTGCTGAATGCACAGCAAACTATTAATCATATTTGTTTTATACTTGGACGTTTCAGTGGCTGCATAAGGAACTGAGGAAAGTTTATTTGTGTAATTACAAAGTTGTTTGGCAGCTAATTGTTGATTAGTTTGTGCAAAGATGAATCTCAAAATACATTATGATTTTTGTGTCCATAAGATATGCTTGTTTTTGTTCATTAAATTTAATAATACTATGATAATGTTATGTACATCATGGGTTGCTACATTACCGTTTGTTTGAATTAATTATTATTGCCAGAGTCTTCAAATATCGAGGAACAAGTAAACATCAATATGTAGGCATTTAATATTTTCTAACACTGCGGAAGACATTTATATTACTACTATATAGCTTAAGGAAGCAATAAATTTGAAACAAACTTAACTTTGCGCACTAAAGGAATTAGTAAGCACAAAATATTTACTGATATTAAACAGACATTCGAACCATAGACATTTACACAATTCAATTATTACATTATTTCTGCACTCACCTCATGCCAGAACTTCTTATTGAGGACAGGCCCGCTGACGACGAAAATCAGTGTGTGGCCGGCTATGATGAAGAGCATCACGAGGAACTTGATGCCCGATATGCACTCGAATTTCAGCTCCTCGTGCGCCGGTCCGCACAGTTTTTTCAGATTCGATGGCATGGAGAAAGCGATGAGAACCTGGGGCAACACGTCACGGGACACTTCTTCCCTATTCTTCACGATGAAGACGTCGTAAACCGTCCCGACGATGATGGTTGCAACCACCAATGATATCACGACTCTGAGAATGGAACCAGTCGAAAACTTCTTAACGTGTTATGTGAAAAAATCGCTTTACTCAAAACGTTTTATGATGTACTTATATTTTCGTATGTTTTCCTTTAGGATGCTTTAATTACTGTATAGCTTTTGAGAATGAACAAGTTTTGAATGAAATATAAGAGTGTTATTGAATTCAATGCAAATTTCCATGGTATTTATATGAAATATTTTCGTAGAGACATTGCCATTCATATTCATTTAATTTGTCGGCTGCATGCACGAGGCGTTGCATTGAAAACGTTTGTAAATAAATGTATGTTAAATGCTTCCTCATTGAGAAGCTCTACAAAATAAGCGTCAGTGATATTCTGCTGAGTTCGTAAAAGTTATACACAACGGCGCGACGGCGAATTTGATGACGCAAAGGCGTTTCACTCGCGCATAAAGAAGTGTAACTGATTTCATAATTAAATGTATAGATGAAATGTGCGATGTCGAGACTTTTATAGGACGATGACGCTTGCCGTCATCTTCTCTCGGTCTACCGCGAATACACACTGCTCGAATACAATAATCTTGTATACCTAATTAAAGTTGAACAGTGAGTAAAGGGGAAGTGATTTAAATATTGATTGCGATCAGCGAATTTCAATGCACGCGTTCTTTCATGAGTACTGGGTATTCATTTTTAATTTTTGCACGATAAAAAAAGTTTGCATTATTTATAATTTCAGTTTCATTATCATATTTTAATAAATTTACGGAATAATTTATAAGATTTTGGCGAGAAGTTCTTTTACTTGTATATATATTATTATTAAAAATGTTCTGACTATTTTTTAAAATCAATCTTATTATGACGGAACGATAATTAAAAAGTAAAAGATTGTTTATTATAGAAGAAAATTTGCTAATAAGTTATACCTTTTTACGTTACCAGTTTTATTTGAAAGAACTAAAAATGTATAAATAATTATATCTATGTGTGATCTTTCTTATTCATAATATTCTTAATCATAATAAACGATACATTCAACTGGACTAGTAGTAATATTGCTACACCTACCATTAGAATATTTACTTTGCAATTTTTATTTTATTTAGTGTTTTTATTTACAAAATTACATGTCACAATAGATTTTGATTTGTATGAACGGCTGAACGTAATGAACTAGCTTTAGCGAAGTTTTAACAGTTTTTGCAACTTTAGTTTTCCCATCTCATCCTTGTTCCCCATTCTAAAAAAATTCTTTAAAACATAAAGGAATATACTAAGAAAAAAGATTTCAACTCACAGGTAAGCGATCTGGTACGAGTCCATCGGCAGCGTCTCGTCCCTATAACAATCGCTCTCCCTAATCTTCGTCTTCACCTCGAAATTTGTCTTGGCCAGGGTATTGGTCACAATGGTTTCGATGACCTTTTCGACATCTTGACTGGTGCAGGAATCGGGCACGCAGATACCCCACTGCAGCTCCTCGATACGGTCGTCGTAGCGGCGCTCGAGCCTACGAAACTTGGCCCAAACGGGCGACAACGACGTCTCCACGCCGTTCACAATGGCACTCGTGGGCACGTCGATTTTCACGCGGCCCAGGCAGTATTGGCCGCGGATGTTGCGGGGCGTCGCGTCGTCGCCGTTTGTACCAATGCCTAGGCACTCGTCGAAGTTGCCCAGATGGTAGGTCGAGCCGCTGGAATGTGAACGCGGGATTTAATTTTTTTGTTTGGGTTATTGGTAATTTTTGGTCACCGAATAGTCATGATTGCAGGTTCATGTTAAAAACATTGAACACAATAATTGAGTAAAGTAATTTTTAATTTTAACAGCGATCTTTAGTGTATATTGGAAAACTGTAACTTTATAGTGTAATTTCTTATGTAGAAATAAGCAAAATCTAGTCAAAATTAATTCTTTATTCTACTTTCTTATATTTGTATACATACATTTTCATGTGAATTCTAAACTCTTATGTGTAATCTAAGTAAAAAATAATTTTATGGCTGAATTTTCAAATTAAGATGTTAGTAATGATTTAATGAATCAATTAATTATAAAATGTAACTCAAAGATGTATAAGTACATCACGTGAATATAATAAGGTTTCATTTGCTTACTACAAAATATCCGTTTATTATTGTATTTCAAAAGACTTTCAAAATAAATATTGCATTTTAATATTATTGCAACAGTTACGTAAAAAAGATTTGAAACATATATTGATATTTTATTATCTAATTATGAATATTCATGGTGATTCAAAGTCTTACGTGAATGATTACATATGATTCTGTATTATGTTTCAAAAGACAAAAATGACTACACTAACTATTTTTCATGCTTGATATTGAATATGAATTTCTATAAATTGATATTACAACAAACAATTTACAAAAAAACAAAAAAAAAACAACGATTTGTCCTCATTTATAAAATTTTTTTTACAGATCAATGGTCGTTATGAATTTTATTGGCATTTTATTGTTCTTAATCTGGCTACATGTAGTGAGTTATTGTTATTAATGATCAACATCGTATGTATTAAACAATTTTTTTTCTGATAATGCCTGTAATTATATTTTTGAATCATGAACAATTTATTCAAATAATGATTTCCGGTGTTGCGATTAGTATTAACTTATTCATAAAAACTTATTAAGTAAAAGATATACACTGATGAAAACAAAATTCATATGCAGTAGCTAACGGTTTAAAAAAATAAAGCCAAAGATGCTACAATCATGATAAAAATATTTATTTAAAAAACAATATTTCTTGGGTTAGTCATCACGTACTTTTTTTGTACATAAAAATGAGAAGCATTACCAATAATTTTGATACAGTTTTCAAACCGTGAACGTAATAGAAAATCATTTAGCTCAAAAATATGATGAAACTACAGTAATCTGAGCCAGTAATCTTAATTTATACTATAGTATAATAATATTACCATTTTCTACTATCATTTGATGCAATGTTTGATTTTAATATTGCAATTATCTTATTTACATCACATACAAATAAGTTTTAAGTCAGTGCCACTTTTACTTTTACTTATTCAACATTGTAACAAACATTGCAAACCAGGAATGTACGTTTTCCTAGAATAAATTCTCAGTCAGTAAGTTCTCTGTCAAACGTTTCAGTCTAACATCAAAGCAACAACAAAAAATTATTTACAAGAATCGATCAATCTCGTCAACCAGCATCACAGAAATCTAAATATACTTTGCAATCGCGTAGAAAATAATCATATAGCGTACATAAACGGTCTCAATCAAACCTACGGAAATTTTCCACCACCTATCAACTTCGAATCCCAATATCTTAGAACACAACTGCTACATATTCACATAAGAAAGCGTAACCCTAACTTCCAGCATTGTTTTTTCGTTTCCGAGGACTCTCACCTCAGCACACCCTCAGGCATCTTCCCGCTGGCATCGTAGAACTCGAGGGCCCAGGTCGTCAGATTATGCAGGCCCTGTATGACCAGCTGACACTGCTCGCGACACACGGGGTTGTCGATCCTGTCGACGAGATCGGCAAGGAAGTCAAGATCGCGGGCAATGAAGGGCAGACCCAGCCCGGCGTTCTCGTAGTCTGCGGTCTCGTAGACGATGGGTGTCAGCTCGTTATCTGCCTCAGCTGACGCCAGAGCGAGACCCAGTAGGGGGACGAGGAGGAGAATCATCTTCATCTTGACAACGGTGGTGTTGACAGGGTTAGGGTGACATCAAGGTGGGGGAGATCGTCGAGGGAAGGTCTTTGGATCGTTACTTAACGACGATGGCTTTCTTTCGATAACTATATGTATTGTAAGAATAAATCGCGTAACCGTATTTACAACGATATTTTTACAACACACTTAATTTAAAACACTTTCTAAGCTACCAGTGCCATACAGTCTTGAATGCCGCACAGAATATCTATTACATTATCCGCACCTATTGAACCGACGAATCACAGAAAAACTTCACATCATCAAGCTTCGAGCCATAATCGCCACGCGGAAAGCGTCAATTGTTTCTTCACAATGAATTTTGGCTCAACAAGTGTCGGAGCAAGTATAAAAGCGCGCGGGCTACCCGGCGAACGAGCGATCGTCGACTACCGAGCACACGGCGCGTATTTTGGCGCGTCAGCGCGATGCAACGGCCGAGCGCGCGAGTGGGAAGGGAAAGGTGAGCCGAAGTGGTTTCGCGATCGCGAGCGACTTTTACGCTCGTAAGTACTATACGAGAGTGCGTGCGCGGAGTAGCCGTGAATCTAATCGTACAAGTGCGACCACCGGACGACCTTAAGAGCTCTAGTGGTCTTTCGAATAGTCGCGCTGGGTTTGCTATAGCGGTGTATGGGATTGTGTAGATTCTTTCGGTGTGGATCGTTATGGGGTATGGATGATTTGTTGGTTTTTTTTTTATAAATGATGAATGTGTGGATATATTCATTCGTCTCATCAGGTTAACGTGTGTGGAGATTCAGTGAGAATTTGGCCTGTGTCATGAAAATGGTCGCAGGGCCAAAAGAGCACATAATTACGTAATGATGTGGATATTTAAAAACTTTATTAACATGTGTTTTGTATTATTTAACGGGGACGAAAAAGTTAGCGCCGGTCTTGTCAGACGAATCAGTGTGACGTGAATATTTGAGGAAATGAAAGGGAAGGGATTTTTGTTACGTGAGTAAGTGGTCACTTCTATCGTCTGTTGTTGGATGTAAAAGAATTGAAAATATTGAGGTACTTATAAAAAGTAGGTGTGTAAGAAAATATCATAATATTTGATTTTTCTCTTCAGATAATACCTGCAGCATTTTCAAGACGTACTCATTTATTGTTTATTTAGAGCAGTAACTTTAGATTGTAAAAGCGGCTACTTTTATAAGATGTATTAATTATTAATAATATACTAAAATAATCAAATTTAGTACAATAGCATTTGTTGCTTTTAATTGAATTCACCTTCGCTCATAATTGATTACCGGTATATATTTTCACGTTTATATAATACGTCTCGCCATTACATTACGAAAAAGAGATTTCAGTTGATCAGTAACAGTTATGGGATGCTGCAATATTTAGATAAATTTATTAGGTCAATTGATTATTAAATTCTTTTCAAAAATTGGTTCTCATTCTAAATCAAATATGCATCACAATACTTTATGTCAGACCTCACATCAAGTAAGTTCTATCATTAAATTTTGATACCATCTTAAAAAGGACAACTGTTTTACGTTATATTTTACTACATTACATTACAATACGTCAAATACATATCAGTGTTTTTACAAATACGACATTGCCATCGACAGTCGTGATTGATTGCAAGACGACCGCCGTATTTATTAGTCGAAGATTATTACCAGCCGGCAAGGGCGTCCTATTAACCGTATGACAGTCATCCCCGTCACGTGCGACGTACCGTTAGACTTTTGTCTTCGATGGTCTATCATTTAGGCAAGCATTGATAATAGATTTCTTATTTTAGCGGCGTTTATGATTAATTAATCGCTTGATAAAGCGTAAGCGCTTTTAGTAATGAAGTTGACCGATGTATTATTCAGTTCTGGTTTTTTGCACGTGTGTAGAACAACGAAAAAAGTTTTTTTCGAAAGTTGGCGGTTTACCGAGTCCAGTGTGTTGACATTTCGAGATGATGAATGCATGGGGATCAATTAGCACCTGGATGAAATTTGTTTAGGCTTCTGGCGTGTGCCGAAGATTTCTTTTTGACATTTGTTCGTTTCGAAGAATTATTAAGTGGGTTTCATGTGTGGTGAACAGTGCGATTATTTAACAGCTTTCAGATGTTAGTATTTATTGAAAAAATTATACAAAAAGTGAAAACACAAGTTTTAAGTTTAACAAAAATTTTGCATACGCTTCATAAATTTTAAATAGATTTTCATATTTGTAAAATCAAGTATAGTCAGTATTTATGTTCGGAGTGGAACAGAATTATACGTTTTATTCTTATTTCAAAGTAGGTATTTTTCGATAGCTATTTTTTGTGTGCACTAATGCAGTTTTACCTGATCAAACTGTCAGTTAAATTTCTATGAACTATTTATCACGTCCTCTTAATTACCAACAAAAACCTATAACGTGACAATGCAGTTAGCGCGACAAACATCTCAACCACGTATATTTCTCCAATTAGCTTGAATCATTCGACAAGTTTATATTTCCTAATGTCGATGACACAGCGCAGCAGGGCATTGCCAAAAATTTTGTCCACTTTTTTCCTGACTTATACCCACACATAACGCGTCTTACCCATGGCGTAAGGTCACCGGTTACGTATAATCGCTCGCCTCGGGCCACCACAGCCACGTAATTCGCCGGTGTTTGTACCCAGAATCCGACGGTTACGCGCGGCCCGAAATCGAAAGTAGTCCTCTCTCGCTCTCTCTCTCTCTGCTCCTCACAGTCTTGCGCCTGGATTACAGATATATACGCGGAACCAAGGCACAAAGTGTGTAACGGGTGCGTCATGCGCGGGAATGTTTTTTTTTCTCTCTCCCGTTACGTATATATAGTTATTATGGATTATTGATGAGTCGAGTAAATAGTGACGTGGGTAAGTAATAAGTAAGTTTATAAGATTATTTGAAAGTATTAGACATGTGTGAGATAAACATTTGTCTCAGTTTTTGCGGAGATGATGTTTTCTTTCGTGTTGAACATTCGCATGGTCTATAGAACATCCGGAACATGTTAATTCGTATAATAGCTGTAGCGAGGAGTAGGAAATAAATAAGGTTTTAATCTATCTAATGCGAATGCCGTATGATGTTTTTTTTTTCGGGACAGGACTGGTCACATCGAGATTCGGGAAGCCAATGGAACATGAATGCGTTGAAGACTAAATTTATAACGGAAGATTTACAGAATACGTGGGATCCAGCGGTGTTTGTAATCATGATCCGAAAAAAATATATATCCCATTAAAAAACGTGTATACGTTTCGTTGACCGTACGGCCAAAACTTTTCCACCATCAACATCAGCGCACGATGGTATGCATTTTATTAGCTAGTGAATATTCATGAAGATGAAAAAAAAAACTTCTGCAATCGGCCGATCGAAACTCCCAAATCCTGTCAATGAACTTCATTAGTGTGCTCTGGAAAATTTCGGAATAAACCAAAAGCCTTGATCCTTCTGCGACTCTGCGCTCTTCCTTGTTATACGCTTATATTTCTTCCAACTATATATGATGCGCCATTGAGCAATCGACAATCGAGCTCTGGGTGCGCGCGCGCGTTGACAGTGAAAGTGTCGTTTGACGCGCCGTTACACCATTAGAGCGCGCGTGAGCTTGAAAGAAGCGAACCTTTGCGAAACGGTGATTTAATTCGGTGTAATCTGCCTTCAGACCTGCGATATAAATTTCCTCTCTTGCGCGTACATAACCCGCGAGACATTAATAAAATTAACGCCGTCGTCTACACTTGTGGATGTGTCCGTGCAGAAAAAGCGAGGTTTGCAGACGATGTGATTGTGACGAAATCGTCCATTATGTAAAATAAACAAGAGAATAGCGGTGGGTCCTTTTTTTTCTTGTCTAGTCAGCGCGAGTTGCATTCTTCTATTAGCGAGGGTCCGCTTTCTTTTTAATGTGGCTAAAAACGTGCGCGAGAAGGAGTCAGATTTAAAATAGTTGGGTAATACTATTGCAGTGAAAAAATAAAGAAGTAACAAGGAATTTTTAGCTTACGTCATCGTTCTGGTGTTATTTAGATTAATTTGATTATCATATCAATATATCACAGTGGTTTCAAAGTCGTAAAAATTAAAAGAAAATATTTAAAAATTTTTGTTGCCGTATTCTATCAAAATCAGATTGTTGACCACTTTTTTGATTAAATGTTGGTATAAGAGAAGATGTCGTATTTACGAAACACATTTATTATTTTGTTGACAAATTTATTGCAAAACAGAAGAATTTTGAATGAAGCTACATCGATGATGATAATATTTATCAAGAACTGGGGCACTGACCTGACATGTAAAAACTTTTTTGTATTTTGGACTTGTTGAAAATATTTTCTGATAATTTATAATTTGAGGATATTTTTCAATATCATTAAGTATGTTAATTATACCCTATATGAAATATAATACAGTTAAGAAAAATGCGTTTAAATATATAAAAATATTGATATAATAAAGCAATCTTATTTTTCGATACCAGAACTAATAATAATCAGTACTGAAACATAATTTAAACAAAAATAATAAAAAATAAATCACACGTTCTAGCTGTTATTTCGATCCTATAATTTATAAAACAATATAGTAAATTATTTCGAAAACCTTTCAAATATGTAATTCAACGACGCTTATTAAAATTATTTCAGTGTGCAGAAATAGTAGGAAGCCCACGAGGATATATATACCCACGGATTTTGTTATAATACTTCAATAAATTGCTTACAAATTTCAGCAATATGATTATGTTAGTTATATACTGTGGATAACCAATTTTACTAAACGATCTAATCAAGATCTTAATTTAAAAAAGAATAATTCGACTACGTGTCAATTCAGAATTCTCCCCACCTGCACGATACAATTCCTCTCAGAATCATTAGCCCCCCCCCCTCCATCAAAATCATTCATATCATGACCCCGCACACTCCACAATATTGCTCTACTTAACATCATGATTATTGACTCACTTATGCTGCGCTCTATTTCCTTCAGATCGCGTGTGAATCGGTTCGCGAGGAAAGTGAAATCGGCATCGACACTTTTCGCCGCACGAATGCGAAGACACAGAGGCAGGGCAGGAAGTGATTGATAATCCGAGCCGTGCAAAGACGCGCTGATCCTCGTTGTAATGCCGCAAGCGCGCGAGCCACGGGTTTATTGAGCGAACTGCCTTATGTCGGCCTGCCTCGCCGGTCTCATGAATAATTGAGGACCGCACAGGAGCAGGTTACGCAGCGTCGTTCATGTATGTCTATGTGTTTATACACTGGTATAGAGAAGATGTGTGTAAGGAGAAAGGTGTAATTTTGTGGGGTTTAAGTATATTTTTTTTAGTGGGGATTGGCAAGTAGACCGATGGATCTAAAAAATGTTGTATGAATATATTGCAGTGTAAGAAGTCGTTAGCTTTGGAACAAAGATGGCTGTTGCTCAGAGATATGTAATTAAGGTTTTTCGCTGAGATGTTTTATTTACAATTGTTAATCGATGTAAGATAAGATTTTATGTTCTCTAATAGCATAACTGACGTATCTAAATTATTCTTTCCCATATAATCGTTTACGTCAATTGAAAAATGTCAATTTAAAAGTTTGAATAAAGTACAAGTCAAAGTTTATACATATAAAATTCAAAATATCGATTCAAACCCATTAAACGTCAAGATGTCTCGATTTTTTATCAAGTTTTCAGGACGTTTATTTTGTATGATGCGGGTATGAAAAAATTCAGCTACGTGATTTTTGACGTAAGATTTCATGTCCTTTCCGAATCCATTTGCCAATTTGAAAAGTGTACCTTTTTAGACAGTTTTATACATCCCCAGGCAACGCCCGGCGTTGCGCACTTACATCGATTACAGGACTGTTTTCTTGAGAAAACATACTCACCTATAGTCAAAAGTATTGCGGATTTGCCGATACACGCCATTCATGACGATCCACGTATGCTGTAGTTTGTTACTCATTCGAAAAACCAGATTAAGATAATATCATGAAATATTTAAATTAAATAATACAAGTCATGATTGTATACAAGTTAATGTTTCACATCAGGTTTTGTAGCCGTTACTTGGAATCTCCATATTGTTAACGGAAGCTGGTGTCAGTGACTCGTCATAACATACCGAATTACTTCCTTAAGCTTCGTACAAACGTTTATTCGGGATCAGCATCCTTGTTCCGTCATGTCCACGTTAACATAATGAATTCAGGATACTCGTTTTTTAAATCAAACAATCGTGGAAGATGAAAATATTAAAATTTTTCATCTTAATATACCTCTGAAACTAAATATAATAGCCGAATTTGGTATACAACCCAAAACATCTAAATACTCTCGAAATTCGAAACAGTGCATATAATATGCACTGATTTGAAGTTAGAGGTTAACCCGTCTACACTGACGTAGTTTTACTCACATTTTCAAAAATTTTCGCACGACGCAATGGAAAAACCAATCAGTCTTGAAATTCCAATGTTCAACGTGACAGTTAGCAGCTCCCCGCATCGAAATCTCCAACCTGAAAAACCGAATCTTGTCTCTCCTCTGTACAACATCCAATCCTCAAGTATCTCAATCTTTCTCTATCTGCTTGCAGTTAGTGCGTTTATAATAAACAGGTGCGCGACTCTAATCGATTGCGCTCGCTAGACCTCGATCTCGATTGCATGCGCATGTACGCGCGGTAGGCGAAAGTAATCGCTACACGCACTGCGTCTCCGGCTTTTCATCGGTCTTGGGAATGCGCCTGCGCGATTGCGTGTAGAGAGAGAGAGAGAGACAGATAGAGTAAGCGAGTGAAAGAGTACCTAAATGAGAGAGCGAGCGAGAGAAGAGAGTACCTAAATGAGAGAGCGAGCGAGAGAAGAGAGAAAAAGAGAGAACGAGATGGAGAAGGAGAGTGGATGGAGGGCTAGAGAGAGAGAGAGAGAGAGAGGGAGGGAGATGCTACCGGCGATATTTTTAGTTTTTTGAGAGATTCGATTAGTGAGGGTGGCGAGGATATTCGTATTTTTATAATTTATAGATTGAATTTAATAAAATTTAGAATTGTACTTTAAGAATTTACTGAATTTAATAAAAAACTGTAAATCATATTCTTATAAAAGAATTGCTCTAACCCGGAAGTAATCAATTTTTATAGAATTATGGAAACATACTAACTTCACACTGATTTATTTATTAAACTGCTTATCGAAATCAAAGGATCATGCGAGGAAAATCAGATTTCAGATGGTCATTAACATGAACCGATATAAAATCAATAAATTCGATATTTTTTGCCTTGGCAATATAAACTCACGTTGACGTCAATTTGAGCCAATCACAATTTTACTATACGTACTTATGAATAATGATAGATAGTGATTGTAGGAGGGATTAGTGGCAACCTGTTCTAAACATTAAACATCGATTATTTTTTGTGAATCCCCGACGAAATAGTCTTACCATATATGGGCAGATGAGAAACAGTGTAGTAAAAACTTTAATCAAGCTACTCTATAGGCTCTGTTGACTCAGAAGCAACTGGAGGGAGATCAAAAGAGGCTCGTTGATTAGAATACAAAAGATGAGCACTACCTGCGAATTACAAAACCGGTAAAATCCATAAAATAATTATCCACATGAGAAGTTATTGCTTTTAAATATAGCGGTTTGCAGGCCTCACATTACTTACAGCAACGTGGATTCCCCCAGCCACGAAACTCAATAATTATAATCTTTTTTCTCCTTCGGGATTTTCCACTGCCAGCCTCCAAACCACAGAATCACTTCTTAATTCTCTCCTTTTTCTCGAAATCTCTATCATATCGCATAGGAAAACAAATAGCGCGCGGAATTTTCGCAACGGTTATGCGCGCGCCCGCGATTGCGACAACAGAGATTTTCTCGAGCTTGTCCTTTTTCACTCCCGTATAGGCTTTGTGCGCGAATACGCGTGGAATTCAGTCTGTGCGCATGTTTTCATTAAAACCTGTTTCTTTGGATTTTTTTGCTATAATTTAGAGCCATTATATGAATGTGTTGTGCGATGTTTATCAGAGTATATAATGGAAATAAAATTTGAGATTGTGTTAGGCGGAGAAAGATCTTTCATTATCAAAGTGAATGATTTATCGAATGCAGCAGAAAAGTTTACTTTGAATTTAGTATGTGATTTTATAAATTTTTAACATTATTATAGTTTTTGAGGGCTATAAAAAAATTATAAGATCCGACGTATAAGAAAATAATGTGCTAGTTTTAATACAATATATGAATTCGTTGATCAAACATAATTTACATATTTAGTATGGAATAACTTAAATAAATAAGACTTTGCCAACACCTTTAAGTGCACTTAGCATATCAACCTTAATTGTTTTTTCAAATTGATAGTGTGAAGTGTTAACTATTGACGTTAAATATTGAAATACATGCTATTCAAATAATAATAAAATGAAAATTCAAGTATGTGAAAATTATCATAAAAAATGTAATCCTGTTGGTGCTGTGCAAATAAAAAGTTTAGAATAATTGAAATTGCACATTGATAGTGAATTAAATTTTGTTATAAATTTGTACACTATTTCTTGCAAGATAGTTTGAAGGAGAAAAATATCTATATCTTTCTATTTTATATTATTCTTTAAAAATTATATATTTGCCTATTTTAATAAGTCTCATGAAAGGATCAGTACCCCGTATTATTTACCAAGATGCAACATTATATAGTAACATCTAGACGTAGCCGGGGATAAGATCTGCAGAAAAAAGAAGATTTCACCTCAACAATTATATTCAGGCGCTTACGTATAGACGTCGAGTTGCCAAGAAGTCGAAGAAGAACTGAAGGAGAAGCAGCAATAGAAGAGGATCTCGACTGCGACTCATTAAAATTCAGTCGGATTCAGCTCCTTTACACGGTCAAAATCCTCTGCTAATGCTAATTACGAGTCCGCCTACTGCGATCGACCGCCAATCCAGTCGAGACGGACTAATGATCCCGACGATTTTGTCGCTCTTTGTTTTGAGTGGCGAGATTTCTTCGTGTTGGTCATGACTTTGTTAGAAGTATCTGATGTACACGTACTTACGTGCTTGAAAATATACTTTGAATTCGGTATTCGTAATTAGGTTAATTTTCTAGATTTATTAGGATTTTTATTGTTTGAGGGTAGGAAATTATATTATTAAATAATAAGAACCTTAGTTCATAAGTTTCGGTAGTTTTATGGAATGACGCTTGTAATACTGGTAAAAATAAGTGGCAAATACTACTTTTCATTCTGAATAATGATTAATTGTCATATTTACGATGATGCTGCTTCCTAATAATGTTGAACTTTGATCTCACAATGGTTAATTTTTTATTAAAGCAATAAATTAAGAGAAACATACTCATTAGAGACTTTTTTAACATTATTGTATACTACTTACTCACTCAAAAGAAAACAAAAAAGGCTAGAATATGATTCTTTTTGCGACTAGTGCACCTGCATTTTGTTTGAAGTGAAAAGCATATAAATCATTCCCAATTTGATCGGTTCTGTACGCAAGAATAATGGTTGCAAAAATTAATGTCTACATTAATCAAATGGACATATTTCACGATATAAATTTTGTAAAAATACACAAAAAATACTATCTCAAATGTTTTATTAAATAATAAACTTTCAAATCTTTACTCATTTATAATGTATCAAACTGAAAAATAATCATATAATATTACAACTAAACAAATAAATACATGAACAATGCATTTTAACCCTGATCAAGATGGAAATAGTAATAGACTAAAAACGCAAAGTGTTTGGAGATCGTAATAATTTTATAAATCTTTTATTTTCTTGTACAAAAACAATAAATTTACGAAATAAATGAGACAAATAAAAACTTCCATGTCTTTGCAAATATTAATTACTAGTGAACCTTACGTTTGATAACATGTTTGCAAATCAGAAATTTTTCATATATAGTAATGGGTTTTTACCTGCCGACGGAATGAAAGGAAGCTTGGTCTGCTTACAAACACATAATTATAGTTGCACAGCATAGCAACATTTACAACGTGTTATTAATATTGTCCTAAGAGTCTTAAGAGTGTGACTTATCATTTAATAATGTAAAAAATATCCCTCGCGAAGGTAAAATAGTGTAATAAAAACTATTATTTTTTATAGTAAACCTGGGACACCGTCATTTTCTTATGAAAATTACTACAATTTATATTAAAAATGGTCAATAAATGGTAATTATATGGCGATTTCTCCAAATGTTAGCCTTTTTCATTCTTTAATAAGAATTTTAGACAAATATGTAATTATATATAAATAAGAAATTAATGCAATTACTCTATAATATTTGACAACACAATCCATAATAAAAACACTTTGAAAATGCATAATCCATTATAACTACTAAAAATGGTTAAACGTGAGATAATGTAACTCCGTTAATTTCTGTAAGCGAAATGTATGGAAAAGACTTTTTTACCGGGTTAAAAGTGTTCATTTTGCTGTAATTATTAAGTACATTGAATTATTAATATTTATTTTTCCTTTTATTTTGTAATTACATTTAGAGTTAACGAAGTTTCAAATCAGTTACCACGGTTGCTATGAAATATAGTAATTTGTTACTACAAAATTGTTCTCCGAGCTTACCACGTAAAAAAGCAAATAATGGTCATGGAAAATAATTGTATAATTTATTAAATATAATAAAAATATTATAAGAAACATATTTTTCTTAATTAATTTATTTAATTCTTATCGATGCCGTGTTAAATGATGAATTGTATGTTGAGTAACCGATGGAAATTTAGTTTCAAAATGCAGACTATGCCGATTCTTGGAAGATCTTAGTCTCCACATCGGCATTTATGCTGGTCAACATAAATAAGTAGTGTGAAATTAAAATAAAACTCTCGTTTTTACTTTCATTTATTTATTGTAATAGATGGGCGTTCTTGCATAAGTGAGTACATCCTTGGTTATAATATAATAGATTAAAATTTCTAAATGCTTCGAGAAGGACCTGTACCAAATTTCGGAAAGATTTAGAAAAGAAAAGAAAGAAACAGGAAAAATCAATAAGGTTTTCTTTCTAAACCTTTCCGGATTTCGGAACTGGATCTTTTCAAACAGGACATTTTATTCAGGGACGTGATTATTTACAATTGTCAACTGACAATTTTTTTTTGTTAATTTTGTATTAAAAGTTGACATTTTACAAATATACGATAAATATGCATTTAAATTACTCAATACTCTTGGAATTATAAATTTAATTAATTAATAATATTTCAAGTGAATTATGCATAACAAAAGACATTTTAATAATCTCTCTGATAATTTACAAGTGATCAAGTGAGCCTGTAGCAATGCAAGAATAAGTCTTTGAAGCAAGACGTGGTTGCTGCTTTCCAGGGGCTTTGAAGTAATAGAATGTGAAATTTAAAAGCCTCATATTATTAAAATATCTTATACGATTATTTATTATTTATACATTTAAAATCTTAACAAGTTTAATTTTTCGAATTTAATACCAAATTATGACTAAACTCGTATGACTAAACACATACAAATTTCTACAAAACTTTTGATATTTTTTGTCTTTTTCTGTCGTTGAAATCTCATTTCTTTAACAGAGTTTTTAAGAGCAATTAAACTTACAAGAATGCTGCTTTCAGATTTTTATGAAACTCTGATAAATGCTTATATTTATAAAATAAATGAACATGTGTCTCTGCATTTTGCTGAATTATATTATTATATGTATTATTTCTCTGTAATATTATTGATTTTATATTGTGATAAAAATTAAACGATAAACATGTTAAATTAAGTGTACTACTGACTTACGATGGGTTTAGTTAAAAATTTATTATTCTTTTAACAGTTTTACATGTAATTAAAAAAATATTAGTAAAATCATGAAAAGATTACTTACTAAAAATATTCAAAATTCACTTAATTAACAAATAAAGACATTTTAATCGAACAGATCTTATTTTCTATTTTAACCTCATTCTATTGTAAAATTTTCTGGACTTTTAGGTACAAAGCTATTCAAGTTTTCGAAAACTCATGTTTCCTCTAGATATTTAAAAAAAAAGTCCACATCTTTGCTGATACGATTTATTCAGAAAAATGTGGAGACATATCCATCCATTTTGTACATAAAATCATTTCCTGGAGTTTCGTAAAAATCCCTGATGTCCCCCTTTGTTAATTAGTAGACGGCTGTGCAAGACTCATCTTTACAAGATCGCGCGTGCGGCAAGTAAGTAGAGTACCGGAGGCTTAATCAGGATGAACGAGCGGGTGAAGGCGCGATTAATTTGTAAACCATCCGGAACAAGAGCTAGCCCGCGTGTACGCTAGCGGCGAACAATTAGCCCCTGACATCGTATAACTACCGTGGATGCCGTACATTAATTGCTATTATACGTGTCGGTGATTCTCGTTCCTTTTTTGCTTCCGTTCATGTAAATTTCTTTAAACGTCAAAACATTTGTCTGTGAAGCATTATTTACTTATCAAAGAAAATATACATTTCTCAAGGAAATTGTGAAAGTAATTAGAACTTTATTTGTGATGCAAAAAATGTTCTCAAATCGTTATTTATTTTTCATTTTATTTTTAACTGTATTATATATTTATTCAGCAATAACTAGCAACTTTCAAGCAAAACAAAGAAGTTAACAAAAACCTTTTTGATAATTCTATATCAAAAATCACCTATTTACTTTTCTCGACAACGCCAATGGAAGTACACCGAAGAATACCAACTCCAAGAATCTACGAATAAGACAAGAAAAAAAAAAAGAACCGAGTCGACACAACATACGCGATCGTCAGTATATCGACGATAGGCGAGAAGTGGAAATCGGGTAACAAGCGGCGCGCGACAAACGGAGACGTGCGGAAGAAAGAGCGCGGCTGATGTGAAGAAACGGGGGGCGTCGGCGGAGAGTGGGAGGAATATAAGAATACCGGACGTTATTGCATCGCACGTACGCTCTACGTGTCGTACGTTCCTATTTACTTTATCGAGCCGGCGAATCTGCTCGGATCCTCTCGCTCTTCTTCGATTTACTCCGCGCTCTTTATTTTTCTCTTTTGCTGATGCCGAGAGTAGAATTATGAAGCCAGGGATGGCGTCGGGTTAGACTCTCTATGCTATTGTTCAACGCTGATTGAATTGAAACAAAAATAAAATATTTGTTGTTTGTCACTCTAAGTTGATTTGATTGTCGAGAATTTGTTCTGCATTTTGTTTTATAGGACCAGTATAACTATACCTACTACTATTTCGTATACATTATTAAATATATTCAATTTACATTCACATTTCTTTAAATTTTTGTTTGAAATTTATATGACTAAACATTCATAGTCCTAGTTTTCCGTTTCCAAAGACATTTTTTTATGTCGCCCGATATCAATTTTATACACTGAAATTAACATTCTTCTTACTTTTTAAAACTTTTTTAGAACTTTTTTAAAAAGTTCCCTAAATCTTCAGTAGTCGTCGACTTCGTAAACCATCTCATGGCCAGCTCGACTGGGCTCAGATTCACGTCTAATCTTTGCGCGTCACGTGCGCCTGCGCTATGTCGGATGCAGACGTCGTGCTGCTGATTTTCGGAGATGCCGTCTCCGCTGCATTGTTACGTCGCAGCGCTTATACCGACGCGCGCCGTGTGATTCTTGGGACACGTTCCGTAAATAGCCTGGTAGCTTTTGATTTTTCGCAATGTTTTGTCTGGGTATGTACTTGGTGCTGGCGGTTGGTATCTGAATTGGAAATTTTGAAGTGGTGTTCGGAGAAATTGTTTATAATCGCGAAATTCTGGTACCAGGTGTTAAAGAAGAAAGAAAAATATACAAACAAATTACTATGATTCATTGTGAGTGTTAAAAAAAAATTAATGTGCATTATATTAAAAATGTTTACTTCGAACCATATGGATATTTTTTTAAGAATTGGAATATGTCTTAGATGTATGGTAAAGGCAACAGTAATTATGATTACAAACTAATCGTTTCTTCTTCTTGCAATTTTCTTTGAATAGTGCTCAAAAGTTTTGAATAAGATGACTATACCGACCGAACGACTTTTTGTCTCTCGAAGGAATCTGTTCAGAACTGAAATAAATTAATACATAAAATGAAGCATCTTTAATTTTAAATTTGAGAAAAATAAAGTAGCTTTTGTCAATTTTAAAGGGCCATCAATTATTTTAAAATCAACATTTTAATACGCATAAATCGGCAAATTGAAGTTCCTGTAGTCTACTGTTATTTGCTTTTCCAAGAAAATGTGTACCGTAATTATATATAAAGTTGTATAACGATTAGAAATACTAGCATTTTTTATTGGAATATTGCTTATTGAAAGAATAGTACCGAGTTCTATTTTTAGGTAATCCACGAGAAAACTCTATAAGTAAAGTCAATTTTTTAAAATGGAAACATAGTTAATTCAGCATTTTAGCAATTACTAGCTTACATAAAATAAAAATGCTATGAATCGAAAAATTGTATACTTTACGTTAGACATCATCGGAAAATAATGGATTAAACCAATAACCTGCAGCAGAATTATTTACAATTCCCATTGGCCACCCCATAACTTCACTTGCTCACTACCATCCACCGCTACGTGCGCGAATTCCCTAAGAAGAGAAAAAGAGACCAGGACGCGCGTACTTACTTATTGCGTCTGTGATTTCGGCACGCGCCTCTCGCGCCTTATGGGTACAGGCAAACCGTGGAACTCGGGCATCAACACGATGCCAAAGCAAACAGCGCCTCTATTGTATAACATCACGCCAGCGTCTCGAAACGTTCACTTTATGCTTCGTTCTTTTGCCGTATGTTTGTCTTTTCACGTTTTCCTTCGGAGTTGGGTGGGTTGCCGCAAATGCGGGGTCGGATATTGTATGATTGACGGTGTTTTATTGTTGGGCAAGTATAGATTAGAAACTCTATTGTTTGTTTTTTAACTGTAATAAGTATTTGTTAGTTCTGATGACAAATAGTTTATTCCTTTTTTTAAATTTGTTATTAATAATAAGAAATTGTCTTGATATTAGTAAGCAATTAGTGAACACGAAGTGAAGTTATCACGAGTTTTAAAGATCGCTTCCGCGCGTGGTGCCGTATCAAGTCGGGCCCCCAGTGGGAGCCTTTCTTGTTTTTGGTAATATTCGAAATTTTAATATCAGTCATTACGTCGGGACTAGTTCAGAAAGTCTTTAAAAATACAAGTTAAAAAATGGAAAAAATCGCCATTCTTATTATTTATTCGGGTATTTGCTCTCAGTGGACATGCGCAGAAGCACATTTACAAAGTTTATCGCTAATATCTCTTTAATCTGGTCGTTTACTCATATTTATGACGACAGCATTGGAATCTACATGAAAAAAATGTTCAATTTGATAACTCATTTCATAATACCTATCTCTTAAAAATTTGGTCGTTGACCTTTTGTTTTCGTGAAAAAAAATGAAAAGTTCAATGTTCAAAGAATATCTATGTCAAATTTCAGAAATATTTGTCTCTGTTTAAAAAGTCGCCCAAGCCACCTTAAAAACCAGTATATGTTTTTTCTGAACTTCGATTAATCGTTTATCAGCAAAATGTTTCACTATTTCACACTTAATTAATTTAAAAGCAATTATTTCAATGTGCAAAAATAAATCACCCCAAACAAGACGTACCTCAAATCTGATAAAACATTTTATGCGGGATACATAATACATCGCTTTCATAAACAATATATTTAGCTGTTGGGTGGTCTACATGTCACTTAAACATATTTGACTTCTTATTTGTTGTGATCACTATCTCAATATAATGGTTTATTTTAACTTTATTCATTTTTATTTTCTATGATTTGCAATTTTTGTATGAAAATGTATGAAACAATATTAAATCAATAAAAAGGAGTATATTTATTGATTTATTTATTAAAAGTAATACTTTTAAGAAATAGAAAGTTAATAACATTATTTTTTTAAATACTTTGGAATTTTACGAATTTTGGTATTTTATGTAAATACTGTTTAGTAGTTCTTAAACAAGCTATACTACCCGTACTAATATCTATTCTGAAGAAATACTCTTTTCTTCAGATTTACAAGGTTTTAAAAAACTAGTAATATGTTTTTCATGTGTCTCAACTAATCGTTATCAGTAAAATGTTTGACTTTTTCACATTTAGTGTGAAAAAGTGTAATCTGATAAATCGTAACAATATTTAATCAGTAAAACAGAGTATATTTATTGATTAGTAATACTGTTAAAAAATAGATAGTTAATTTCAACATTACTTTTTGAAAATACTTTGGAAGTTTAAGAATTTTGGTATTTTACGAAAATACTGTTTAGTAGTTCTTAAACAACGTATTTTTCATTGTGTGAACCATTTATTATACAATAAAAGTATTTTATGATATGTTGTTTTATAAAAAAATTCTATGATAAATGTAATAATAGCTAAGGAATTACCAATAAATAAAAGGTAGAAAGTAAATTCTAACTGGGACAATGAAATGCCTTTGTAATCAGTAATAAACCTCTTTTCATATCTTAATTTAAGAGTTTCATCAAGAAATTGTATTATTCCTTGTTCGTATAATTCTAAAATCAGTATATAAAGTCTATTGTATAATGGTGAGTCGTCTTTAAGTAAAATGCTAGAATATCTATTACTCGATAATAATTTATCTGGTCTAATATTAAATTTCTCATAATCTAGGGAATGATAACTAACGTAATAACTGTCTTCTATACAAGCAATTTTATCGTCTCTTTCCATCCAATCTATACATTCTAAAAAATTATGAACGAATTTATTATTATTACGATGACATGTATCCAAGTAAAACTGTTGCATATGAAGTCTGTAGTAAACTTTGTAACCCTTGAGCAATAAATCGCAAGAATTTCTTATATTATCATGTTCTACATACATAATCGTTAGCATTGCATTTAATTGGCTTTGTAAATACATGTTAATTATCATTAAGCTATAGATAAAGCTTGCCATGCATATTCTACCTAAATAAGATTTTGGTTCGTATTGCATGGAAGTTCCAAGAATAGCGCGAAATATATCGATGACAGTTGCTGAATAGCTTGATTTCATTAAATGAGCAAAAATAAATGCATTGGCAACAAAAATTATTAACAACATCAGCTGCATATGCATAGGGAATAAGTATGATAATTGTTCGGTGATTGATAGCGCTTTCTTTTTAGTGATAAAACATAATCCAGATTGTATGAAAAGAATAATTTCGTTCTTCCAAATACCTGCTTGATAATCATCAATAGCTCTTAAGTCATACTTGCCATGTAAAATTTCATGTAGTTTTCCGGTGGTATTGTTTTCATCGTACATATAACCAGTGTCAACTTCATCGTAAAAAGTATATGTATAGTTTGATTTTAATTTATGCCAGATAATGTTTAAATAATTCCGAACAGTACTAAACCCGTCTACGTAAACTACTTTGCCACCAGGCTGAGTAAGATTGAACATTAAACTTTTTGTAGCCATTTTGACTGGATAGTTATTCAAATCTGTAGTTTTATCGAACCACACTTTTTCGCACACTGCAACTACATCTGTAACAAAGATAATAATTTATCAGTCCAACAAATCTTAATTATCCGTTTAGCGCCTATGTTGTTCTCTTCAGCGCACCAAGCGTCTGCGCAAGGGCGCGCACTGCCTCATAGTCACGCGGAAGGGAGCGGTATACGCGCAAAGACGACGGGGCGTCAGACGCCCTGTAAACACGGGAAGCTGCGAGCCACAAACGGCAGCCGACGCACCAATCTTTTTTCAGTGTAGTTTTAATTTCTTTTATAGCACTGCGTGGTATAAATCCGCATTTATGTCACGCCTATCCATGAGATAAGTAGTCCATTATTGTACTAGGCTTATCACCCTCGCTATCGCTCGGGCAATACTGCACGGTGGAAAAATGAACTGCTAATGGCATGGATAGGCGTGCCATGGCGAATTTATGCAGTCAGTGCTATAAAATAGTGTACGATACACTGATAGAAAAAATCATTTGGGAGAATGGAATGATGCATTTGAGAGAAAATTATTCGTGGCATTTGAGACAAATGACCATTCCTTAAC
>UXGD01000899.1:0-43740 GCA_900474315.1 Torymus auratus
TGTTTTTTGCTCAGCAATATGGCAGCCCTCTAAAAGCAATATGGCTGCCTCCTCAAACCCATCTCCCTTTTAACATAAGGAACGTAACTTGAATAATGTAAAAGTATACATTATTCAGCACAAGTATAAATAAATGCAAAATTTGAAATTTTATTTTTCCCGCTATATATGTACCACCGACCAGACTCTAGTACGCGCGCTGCCGCTATGCGGCGGACCCCTTCCCTGTGGCCTCGCGTACCTAAGTAAGCCGGCTCGAGGGGATATAGCAGCGCGTCGCTTACTACCTCGCCAACCTTTATCACTTGAACATCTCGTTATGGGAACCTTTATCTCGAACATCAGTATATGGGAGCTCGTAGCGCCACGGTCGGACGCTACGAGGCCATGTGTGTGTCGGTAGAGACTGTTGAGTTGGGAGGTTAGGTTAGAGGTCGGTAAGGTAGGATCGTTTCGCCCCGAGTTACCATCTTGGACTCATCTGAATATTGAGGCAACAATACAATATTAAGATTAATCTTGCTATATCGTGAAGCCCTAGCTGATATCTTGTAACAAAACTTCTTTCTCAAAGAGAATTGATAAATTACATCGAATAATTTTTTTAAATATATATTTTAATATAAAATTTCATTCTTCCTATATTCTTATTGAATTTATAAATTAATTGTATTTTTTCGAAATTTCAGGGTCGAAAAATTTCACCGGTACCAAGCTTTTTCTTTGAGAAAGCAAAATGAATAAAAGACTTAGGTATTAAGAATTTTAAGACATTTCACCTGATTAAAGCATAACTTATTTATAGTTTCCACTAAAATCTATATGCAACTCTATTTTAAATATTCAAATTTCATTCTATTTATAATCGTATAGCATTGGAGAATGACTATCGGACGACCTTCCAATTTCAAAGTTAGCCAAGTTGTCGGTAACATTAACGACCTACTAGACTAGACCTCATCGAAGCACTCCACTCCGCTTCCCCCTCTTCACCGTCCCGCGAAATTCGAGCGACGAAAGCCCCCCTCGATACCACGAACGACCACTTTATGACCGCAATTCCCGCTGGCCCTCCGAAAAATCATAAGTACAGCCACTAGGAGAAAAAATATGGACACTCCAGGCACACACAACCGCGCCTCTCGACCTCTCGACAATATCCCTAGCACTCTTACAACTCGTGTGTATCTCGTTTAACAATAAACGTCGAGTACCTACTACTCCTGTCGCCTTTGTCCCTGTTCCTATTAATCCCCGGCACGTTCAACCTGCTCCTCATTATTCATACGCGGCGCGAAATGCGGCAGACGTCGCTGAAAAATGCAAGGATTGAATGGAGAAATCCTTTTTTTCCTCTCTCTCTCTCTTTCATCGTGCCCAGGGAGCGCGAGGGTTTGTTTATTTTGAACTCGGCCCGGGTGAAAAAAAACCAGGCATCCGCCACGAGGCTTGGGTTATTTCCGTTTCCTCCTTTTTCTTCTCACGGTTGGCCGGATTGCCGGCGTGTGAATAATTGCGAATCGCGGAGGAGTCAAACAAAGGGAGCGTTATGTTAATTTAGTAAGGATGTTTTTTTTTCAGCTGTGACTATTTCGGATGGTATATTTTGTTAATTAGCTCGGAAGGTATGGAATTGACGTGAAATTGACGCAGCTACCTCTTTAAAATTTAAAAGTTAGTCGACGTTCTCTTCACTTTTCAAGATTTTACCTTATACACTAGTGCGTATAATACTTTAACGATGTTAAAGTACTGCCATCGAGGCTAGTACCTTACAAAAAAAAAATTTCTCGAAACGCATACTCTGAAAAAGTGCGTCAATTAATTCTAATTCTTCAGGGCTCGCGAGCCGCACGTGGGTGAAGATTACGCTCACCCTCACCTTCACTCCTCGACACGCATTTCCATTCATCTAGCCGCATCGCGTTGCGCTCTACTTGCGCGCCCTTGCGCGCTGATTTTAATTAGCACTTTCGCGTACGCTAATAAAAAAATAAGGCGCGACTCATTATCCACCTTTGTCTCCTGCTTCCGGAAGAAAAAGGAAGGGGAAGAAGAAGAAGAAGGAAAAAGGACGACTTGTCTCTTTTAGCTCCCTGAACGCGCGAAGTCTTAATCACTTTTTTCGCTCTCTCAATTTGATTTTTCTTCCTGGAAGGGAGCGCCTCTGAAAGTTCCTACAAAGGCGAGCATTTAATTCGTGCCTTTGATGGGGAGAGATGTTTGACTTCAGGGGTGAGAGGATTTTTATCGCGGAACGTCTCGTCGAATGGAGAATGATAGCGTGATAAAACGCGGATAAATAGGTTATTATTTCGACGGGGCGAGTATGATATTAAAATAAATTGTTTCGCTACGGGATACGGCTTAATTGAAGTTAATAAGTAACTGTTTGAAAGTTGCAAAGTGCAATTTGCCGGAGTTGGGAAACAGGTCTTTTGTTCGTGTTTTATAGTTCAGCCGGTCTGACATGATAATGCGCGTGCTTCGATAAGTTCGGAATTCAGTTTCTGTTTGAAAAATATGGCCTTGCGTCGACAATTAATTCCGTAAAATATGTTAATTACGAAGTTTTTTTTAGTAATGAGTATGTATAATTATTATTATTGAAATATTAATGTCAAATACATTAAATAGAGTTAACAAGAGTTCCGGAGTACAAAATATACGCCTGCCAAATTCACACAATCCCTCAAGAAAAACACTCGCAGTTACTATTGTTTCTCAAACAATGGCTCGCTTTGGCCGTAAAAATTAAGAATTTCGCTTCGCCTCGCTCGAAACCTTGGCTTTGAACGTGGACCCAACAGGTAGAAAAAAAAGAGAAAAAAGCACCGCGAGATCCACTTAAAACCGACGTTACGAGTGACAAAGAGTGGGCGCCGAGTGTGCCCGAGCGCACAAAAACGCGGGGTAAGGTAAAATGTAAAGAAAATATTCTCCAAGTGCTGCGGCAACAGCAGCAGCCAGCAACAGCTCGTTTCCTGGCAGCCGGATAATTGGATGGGCTCGCGGCCCCGTTGTTATCGTCATTATATTAGAAGTAAACAAGGATACCTGTTCGCGTTTTGCGAAAAAGATGGCTACAGAGATATTTTTGTTGTCTGTTAAATTAGCTTCGGTGGTTTTTCGTTAAATGAAAATTTTAAGTTGGTGGAGGATATTAATGAAGAGATTTTCTTTTGAGATTTGTGGAAGAGGATATTGGAGAAGAGGTTGGAAAGGTTCGTTGAAATAATTACGTATAAAAATTAAAAGTTAAAAAGCGATAGGTGAATTTAAGAGAAAATATACTCTTCCAAGTGTAGTACCATGAGATGATTAGCTCGTTAGCGAGTGAAAATTTTTAATGAAGCTATTTAAAATACTCCCATCGTCTTTCTTGAATATGACGAGGAAAAATTATGATAAACATGTATACTACACATTTGTTAAAAAATTTTAATTATATCGTCATTCAGTATTATAAGTTTTATTTTTATACAGAATTTCGTTTTAACAATTTCTTTTTATGCATAAATTAAGTTGTTAATTATATTACATAATAATAAATGCACGTATAAAACACAATGCATATTATTTTCTTTAATTATAAAACAAAGCAAAATGAACTTATAACGCAATAACATTAAAATGAATATAGTGTTTTATGCGAGCACATGGGCAAAAAACATTTCAATTTAATCCTAAAAGGTCACTCTGCTTCCATCCCACTACCTCCCGAAATGAATTTTACAAGACCTAGCCATTAATTAAGCCAGCGTTCAAAATTAAAACATCGAAAAAACTTCCCGCGTCCTAAAAATCCTAAAACAATTTCATCCAACATCTACCCTCATCCCTCCCTGCACTACCGAATCCAAAAAGACATTAACGATTCCTTCTCCTCACCTTATACACCCTCGCGCAAAAAACAGTCACGCGCACAGCTGCTGCACGGGCTGCCTCATGAATATTTCATTTACTCCCTTTCTCTATCTTCGTCGGCGTGATGACCTTGCTACGTGAGTTTTTCCGTGCGTGTATTACACGCGCGTGTCCAAAAGCCGGGAACTTGAATTCCGTTCGCTTATTAGCCTTGAAAAGTTTCGCGTCTAGGTGGGCTACGTGCCTAACGAGGCGACGGCCGCCGTAAGAGCGGCAGCGTGAAAATAAACATTATTTAGAAGTGAGAAAGAGGTTTTGCGCCTGGTTTCTTGTCTCGAGGATATAATGGCGGCTGGACGTGAGAGAGAGAGAGAGAAATATGCTCCGCAGTAGGTTCCGTGGTGGCCGGAAAAATTGTTGGAGGACCGGGCTTGAGAGAGTCGTGGATTTAATCTTGATATATTTAGACATGATGTAGAAAAGGATTTTCGTGTCGGATCATTTTTTTTTTCGCTTCTGAGCGGGTGTCCGGTGAATTTTTTAGTTTATGCTATAATATTTACGTTACTAATCTTATGAAGTATACTGACAATTATTTTTATATCATAAAAAGTTTTTTTATAATTCTCTCTTTGAAGCGAAATACGCGGTGATATTCCATTTGATCGTTCCAAATTTATTATGCACTCGAAAAAGCACGGAGATAATGTATAAAAATAAAAATTGATCGGACGAGACATTTTAAAAGGCATGCAGTGTATCCAATCATTAAAGGTACATGTATTCATTATCCATGCAATCGACCAGAATGTTTTTAAATTTCGCCAATCAAAGTATACACGGTTCACTTGTTTTCACTCGTTTCAAGCAATTGTAGCACATAAATTGTTCTGTCAAATTTTACAATCAATGAGTGCACTAATGCGAATACATTTATACGTATATATATAGAGTTAAAATATACGTTTGTCGAAACTCACTCACCTCCACGCATTTAAACAAAATTGAACTTTCTCGTAACAGTATAACGTTAAGCCCTCCGTTCTTCCAAATCCCAAAAAACAATTAAACTAAACCATTCCCATCACCATTCAAGTATACATACATACACGCACACATCCACTTATACCCACCCTATTATAACCTCTACTCCGCCTTCCAATCGAGAATCGTGCGCGCCCACGACGCATTACACGCGCATTGCCGACCATTCACGCTCGGCAGATCCAGGATAATTAGGTTGCCGGGTGCGCAACAGCGACGATAAGACGATTTCGGGATTCTATTGTTCAATTAGGATGGCGCAGGAGGGGAGGAGGGTGGATGGCTATAGTCCGGGGATTGTCGCGTGATAGTCAGGCGCAGCAGTCGGCGAAATGTCTGGTATTCGCGTGGATTCACTGTGAGTGTCGTGTGCTAAGGGAGAAGGAGTGAGAGAGAGTGGAATGAGAGCGCGTAATGGAGAGGGCGGAGAATAGTGTTCGCGAAAAGAAGTTATTGTCGCGTGAGAGTGGAGAAGGTATTTGAATAGCTTTGCCGATTTAGTGAGTACGAAGCTGAACTTCATTGGCATTTCGAGAGTGTTTTAATGAAATGGTAAATTTTGAAGAATGACATGGAATTTTAATGAAAATTCTTGACTCTCAAGTTAAACTTTCCACATGTAAAAGTAATGATTTTGTTCACTTCTGATCATAAAGTCGTCAAGCTGCTGCGACATATTTGATAAGATGACATACCCTAATCAGGGCTTTATCGACCCCTATAATCAACCTACCGCAAAAAAAAAAACGAGAACTCTATCCGATATCATCCCGAAATTTCCTTTCCCACCTATACGCTTCATTCATCTCCCATCGAACGACAATTTAAAATTCTCCGCAGCACTCATCCCTCTTCCTTTCCTCACCTCATCATCCATCAGGATATCCATCTATCCACCCACACATTCTCTACTATACTCCCACTCGGCGTGTTATATAAGAATCGCGTGCGAGCTGACGTCAGGAGACGATTCCTCGAGTCGCGATGTGCTCGATTCGATTGCCGCCGAGGAGAACAAAGCTGCAGTGTATATTATTATATACGCGCGTGCGCGGAATTGGGTAAATTCGATAAAGTCACGCGAAGTCGCCCTTTTCGCAAGCGGAAAGGATAAAATGTGGGCAACGAGGTAAAAAGGAGCCTGAGCTCGCCCTTTCGAGGGTTTGTACAGTATAGTACAAGAGAGATAAAACTGATATTCAAATGAACGTTGAGCTGCGTTTTATATGGTTATTATGCGGATGATTTATCTCGAAATAATGGATTTTCTTGCGGAGAGGTGGAAATTCGAGTATAATGTATTTTAGCGAATGCATTTGTTGGAATTTTCGAAGCACGTGTGTTATATATCGGTTTAAAGGTTTTCGCGTTGATTTTTAAACGGAAAAAGATATCGATCAAAGTTGGTTCACCTTTGCACGCAACGTTAGCGAAAATTGTTATTTATACGCAATTTGCACGAAGCTGCATGCTATAGTTAGTTTCGTAAAATATTTATTGTGACTATGGCGTTAAAGTTACAGAATATAGGGTCATAAAAAGTTTCAATAAACAATGAATACAAAAATATTGCCATAAAAAGATTTTATAACCTGTCAAATAATCCTAAAAAACAACGAGTTTCCTAACTATTCAATGCCCAAATACAGACACCACATCTCTCGAGCGAACTTCACATTCAACAGCCTCGTGCAGCCTAGATTTTTCTCCGACTTCCATTCCTGCGCAAGCCTTGCCCACATCCATAATACATACAACCCTATACCGGTACATACACACAGTATCATCCTTAAACACACATACATACCAACACACAGACAGGACCACCAGCGGCGCTCGTCGTAAATCAAAGCTCGGCGCGGCTTCCGAGTTCGCGCGCGCGCCGCGCCGATTATCGGGGCTTATATCTGTCGGATGTGGCTTCTTCGGGCGTGTTTTACTTTCCGGCCCGCTATCGGGAAATCGCTCGACATGATAGACTCCAGCGCGGCTTCTTTTATTTCCCGGCGGTACTCGCGCCCCGCGAAAAATATTATGTGTCTCGAGGTGACGCGCGAGTTGTAGCTCATGGAAGCGAGAGAGTTGAAATGGATTTTTAAAGGAGATATGCTTTTTGGTGTGTCTAGTGTTCCTTTCATTATATTATATCTTTTGTGGTATATAGCGAACGAGATGTGCGACTGCTTTCTGGGTAATTTTAAAAGGTCCATTAACGGTTTTAGTGCGGTCACTACGGGAAATTGGCAATTTTTACGAGTGCCCTTTCAGCGGGGGGATAAAAGCTGCAGGTAATCGAATAATGATTTTATCAAAAAATTGATACCCCGTAATACGCGCTCTACCGCGCGAATCGACCGTAACGGTCCCTTTCATCTTTTTAATTTGCGTAAAATTTTTATAAAATTAAAAAAGGAAAATCCTTTTACTTTGAAAAATCAAATTTTCCCCTCTCTCACTCTCTTTCCTAAATTCTCATAAGCGACTACACTCATTTTCTCGCCGTCGAAAAACACCTCCAAAGAAAGTAACTCACCAAACGAATGGAGACAAACGACGAAATCAGCCGGCGCCAAAGAAACTCCCTCTCGTACGTACACATACACACGTCCCGAAGAAAAATACACTGTGGACACAGCCCGCGAGATTAAATAAAACAAAGGCCGCGCGTGAGAGACGGAGAGAGAAAAAGGGAGACGAAGTGCCGGCCATTTGTCCGCGCCGAATGAAAATGGTCATACGCCGGCTCGTCGATGCGGAAAATGGAGCAAGGGCCAGCATCGCCGTGACCGGCACGTCCAGCTGTTACGAGAAAGAGAGAGAAAAAAACTGCTGATGGAAACGAATGGACGAATTTTATTTCGCGTCTTATGGCTCGGCTGGTGGTTTTTTCGGTTTTTGCGCAGCGAGAAGTTGGGGCTCGCGCGGAAGTGATGTATGGAGAGTTTTTGAGCACGCGGTGGCGAGGAGGTGTGGGGATGATATATCGCGGGGATGTCGGTGTGTTTTGATTTTGCGGTGTTTTGATGGTTATTATATACAATGGCGTGAAGGTTCGTGTTTATGTCAGTATTGTAAAGTTTTGTGAGATAGCATCATTTAAAAGATAAATAAAATAAGACGTAAAAAATGTTTATGGAATATTACTATTATTTTATGATAATATTGGAAAACACATAAAATATTATTTACTATGTCTTCCTTAATTAAAAATCGCTACTTTTGCGCTTAAAAAACATCTACAAATCATCTTATCAATTTATCCCTTTATATATCGACCAGCGCCTTTGTTTTCCCAAGGCTAAAAGAACTTCCAATCATTTCTCAATTTTCAATAAAAATCCCCAGCTCCAACTAATGGCCGCCATTCATTAAGATACCTCGAGCCGTTCCGCTACAATTTACTAAAACTCACACGAAATCCTCCTGAGAAATCGACCGATACGTCATTGCGAGGAAACGAGAGACAAAGCCTCCCTCCCACCCTGTCTCTCATTTATCTATCTTTAGCACCGACCAGTCGCAAGACTCTGCGAGCGAGAAAGAAAAAAAGAGAGGGCAAAAAATAAGTATCGAACGATTGCCTCAATCTCGAAAACAAACAGCGCAAACTATACGTATACCGTATAGTCCTTCTTATCGAATAATCACACGCCCATAGCTACAATCAAACTCCCATCTCGCCTCACCTTTTTCCTCCTCTTGCCGACTTCGCGCCCTACTTTTCTCGCCAGAGTGTGTATACTTTCGCATCTTGCGCACTTTGCGCGCAACTTTTGTTTCGGCCATTTTTGAAGCCTTAAAGTCGGAGGTAATTTCGGGGTATATGAATTTCAAGGAGTAAGCGAGCGAGCGCGCTTTTCGCAAAAGTATTGCAAGAAAGCGGAGAAGCTCTCTTTTTCTCTCCGTGGCGCGGGAGGGAAAGGTATGTAAATAACGGGCTTTATGTTTTGCCGGGGGAATTGTAGCCTCTCGAAAGGAGCGCGCATGCGCAGAGATGTAACAAATCTCAAAGCGCTTTTTGGCTCTCGGCTTCTGCGGTGAATGAACTCGCTGTGGCAATGGCGGATGAAATGCGTGATATATATCTTTGTTTATTTATCATTTAAAATAATTTTAATGCGTGTGTTATTAAACAATGGTTTGATTAGTATGTTAATTAATTATCTTGCTAAAATCGATGCGTATTTGTATAGAAGACGTGCGAGACTGCGTACTTTATTTGATCATTGGTATAGACTTGCGTTGAACTGTCTAAATATATACAGCTCTAATCCAATTAATCTAATTACTCAACCGACTTGATGCAATCCTGGTCTATTACTGTCAGCGATTGCATAAACGAAGATTACGTAAGGGATTATCCTCTATAAATATCTGGATAGAAAATACTCTTTCTTAAATAAGAATTATCTTATGGATTATTGCAAGTACTATAGTTATAAATCGTATACATTACTAGAAATAAAAAATTTTAAAAATGATCAAAAACTCAACTAAATCATTCAATCATTCTCAACAAAAACATAGCAAAATGTCAACGAGACGTTGAACAAGTCTCTAAAGTGTAAGACTCTCCTATCCGGATATTTTCAAATCCTTTGCACAAGGCTAGGGGCACGCGGTTCCTTATTCCCTGTGACCGCACTTAACCCCGTGCTCGCACTCCCTATCGAACGTCAAGGGGAGATGTATATCGGCTGAAGTTACCGAGAATTAATTTTCTCCCGGGGAGGCAGTAAAATTACTTTAAATGAGTTTACTTTTTATCTGAGATTCGAAGCGCGGAGGATGGAGGGTGGATCGTTGGGAGGATATTAAATAATTTTGGGGTGTTATCTGTGGGTAGTGTGCGAGGATAAAGGAGTGTGCTTTCATTATCGTTTTCAAATAATGGATAACTCCATATTGCAAAGTTTTAAGTGAATAGACATATGGATTTTTCGAAAAAATAATATAAAATATACGAAAAAAAAACGATTTATTTGAAAATTACCGTTACTATTTTGTTTTTGTGAATGACAATGACTCTCAATTTATTCTTTGTTACAACCACCGACGACAATTTTTCGCATGTAAATCGTTTTGCCAGCTCTCGTGTAACGGACTGTCGGATCAAAGAGACTTTGTACCAAGAAGAACCTTAAAGAGATAGCAAAAAGCGACGAGAATCCAAGCTCGCGCGCGAGAAGAAAGAAGATGTACTTAACGAAACGCCGACAGATTGTTAGAGAAGGAGAGTAAACCGGCGGAACTGAGGAGTGAGGAAAAGTAATTGGGTGCGGTTTGATCTTTCCTCTTTTTGCGTCTCTCTCTCTCTCTCTCTCTCTCTCTCTCTCTTTCTCGTCCCCGCGAGAAAGCAATCTCGATAGAGCGCAATACATAATCCCGCATTAACGCGACTCCACCGCGTCGCATTTTACTAGATTATAATGTACTTTTATTCGAGATTAAAATTTTTTGCAAAATGTACCTTGGATGTAAAAGGAGTAACAGGAGAAAGTCAATTAATTTTCCTGATTTCAACTGATTAACTGTATGGTATAAAAATCTCTTCTGCAAGTATGCATTTTCGCGAAAACTTTATACGGCATTAAATTAATTAGATTTTTCGCAAAGTAGATAATTAAAAATAAATTCGCTGTAGGAAAATCTATCTCACTACTGTAATCTTATAAAACTTTAATCGAGAAGCCGTCTTAAATTATACAACACCTCTCTAATATTAAACAACAACAAACTTAATCATTTAAACTTTCATCGGTTCGCTATATATATATATATACCCGAAGCACAATGCAAACAGCAATCGGCAACTCTGACGACTTCCCGGTTCGCCCCACCCGCTTCTTTCGCTATAGGAGAGGCCAGCCACGCGCCGGAAAACTCTATACGTGGTTTCGGCGCGGTCGGGCGGCTTAGTCGCGAGGTCAACGTCGCTCGAAATTGTCGGAAATGGATCCGAAGAAAAGTAGGATATATATGTACGAAAGAAACGCCAATGACAGCTAATTTCGCACCGCTAATGCAAAATTTAGCTGTCGTGTGTCCGTCATAATGCGGGCTTCCGTGTTGCTCGCGTCAGCATTGAAAGTTTCCGTGGCATTGATCGGAGGGGGCGAGGGTGTAAGTGCCGTGAACCTTTTCGGTGTGGGGTGGTAGTAAAAATTGGAAACAATATCAAGCGTCGCGAAGGACGTCTGATTGGCTGAAATGCGATTCTTGATCTAAAATTTCCAACTCTTGGATATATTTAGAAAAAGTATTTTTCTATGCTAATGAATTACGGTTTACAATGATTTTTTCAAAACATAATCAGAAATATATTGTTTCACACTGAGCTGCATCCCTCATAATACGTTTACATATCACCTCTGTCATAAAAAACTGCGCTATATTCCTTTATAATATCATCTTTCTTTATACTAAACGGACGTGATATAAATGAAAAATACACCGCTCGGTAAACAAACTCGCAGCAGTCCTCCTACGCTCTTTCCGCAAATGAGCAAAAAAAAAAGAAAAGAACAGATACCCCGTGGTAAACGATGGCGCTCCGATCCTCTCAATTATTCTTTCCTTTCAACTCGACCGCCCGCGGACGTCACAGTCTTTCCGTAACCCAATCCTGATTAATCGAAACCCTTCCTCCCTCCCCTTTTCACTAAACATCGTCTAACGAGTTTATCCTTCTCTCGACTCGTCCAATAAAAACGTCTCCAGCTCTGTCTCCTTTTCTTTAACCACTCTCAATCCCGCGGTATATAATAACTAGATAATCGATGAAAAATAAACAGTCATACAGCAACTTGGCAACTTGCCCACTGCGCGATACAAAAGCGAAATGTTCGAATCTACACGTGCGCGATTCCGCAGTCCGAGGAACAAGGAAACACTCTCACGCGCAGTTCGATTACGTGGGGGCGCGCGCGCGATAGTCATCTTTTTGCGAGGAGAGGGACCAGAGAAGGAGAGGAGAGATAAGAGCTTCGAGGAATCTAATGTGGAGGCCCTCGGGGGATAGGAGAAAGAGAGAGTCGGAGAGCGTAAGCGACCTCCACAATCTCCGCGTCTGAAAAGTTAATACTGCCGTAAATAGGGAATTGATTGGCCTCGGGATCCCGACGTGTATAGTTGCTGAGTAAGAGCGTTTTGCGACTATCGAGTCCGAATGTTAAGTGACTCTACTGCCTTTGATAAGTCCATTATCTCCGAGATTATTTAGTGCCTTGCGTTTTAATATGTTTTCTTTAAACATGAAACTTTGTAAGTCAAGTCTTTATCGTGTAGTTTTATCACAATGTAGCAACCAAATTGGAATTCTGATACGTCTAAAGAATAATCTTTATATAGATATAGCTCGTGTTTTAACATCACTGCTGTAAAGTTGATTACATCGGACGTTAATCTCACGTCGGTAAAATTTCGACCGCGACCTGATATTCATATACAAAACTCAATTTTCATCATCGCCAGTTTATTCTCGCAGCATCCGAAAACCACAATATATCACGAAAAAGACAACAGAACCCGTCAGTCACCAGTTCGTCTCCAATTCGACCGACCTGCATTCGAATATTCAAACATACTCGAGGTTATTCTCAGCATACCGGCAAAAAAAAACATGCACTTCGCGAGCGCGTATCATTTATTAATCTCCGTCCTCCCGGTCTCGACGAGCGGTGTGAAACACCCCAAAGGAGGTCAGAGCGCGTGAATTTTCCGCGAGGGGAGAAAGAAACTCGTATAAGGCGATACCCATCTGCTGCATTAGCAACTACGCAGTTCCATTCTTCTCTTCCTCCCTATCACACCAAATCGATCTGCGCGAATCGACAAATTCATTAATCCCTGTCCGACGAACGACTGCGTTGTTTAGTTTTACACTATAGGAGGGTGGTCCAAAACATCGTCAGGGATTTTACTGTCTCTCGTATTTATCCTTTATTATTATGCAAATGGTCGCGCCCCAGTTCGTTAATGTATGCTCCTTCCGTCGAAGCAAACGCCCGGCGCGGTCGCCATTATTCAAATTGTTCGACTTGAGATATTTTACGTTTATTTTTAACGAGTTGCGCGCGCTGCTGCAGTTTTTCGCGAGGCTGTAATAACTCAAATTTTTCGGCCAACGAGAGGCAGATCCTGAATATACTACGTTTTAATGCGCCAGAAGAGCGGAGTTACGAGCTGGATTTAATTTCGCGGGAGAGGGAGTGAATTTTCGACCCCGGTGTTGCTTGGTATACAGCTTATCTGGATGAGCGAGTAATTAACGTCATTAGAGTTTCGTCTCTTTTTTTTCTGCGCGTGGAATCAAGTTTTTATGTAGTTTCTTCTAACTTCAAAAATGTTTTCTTCTATATATATATATATTATATTTTGATGTATTTAATTAGTTTTATAATTGGTCAAATTGTTATTTCACTCGTAGTATAATAATTTCTCCCAATTTAGCTCAAACTTGATGAAAATTTCCGAGATCTTACCCCGATCAAACAAAATTCGTGCACGTTTTATAATCCTACAACATTGTTAGATTAATTAGTGCAAACCACGCACTTCGCACAACGACGAGACAATAATTTTTCATCAATTTAGATATAAACACGTCTAAAAATATCCCCTCAAAGAAAAGAAAAAATGGCCCCTCACGAGATATTAAACACGACACCATTCCCTCACTCTCGCATACGAAAGCAATCATCGAGCAGCTCGTGCAAACGTCTCACTCGTCCTCCGCTTCTCCTCCTCGACACGAGCGATGACTCGCCTATATCCTAAGGATATTAGCATTGTGCCACCTCTCCCTCGACATTAGAATTTCATTGTGAAATTTCCAATAGCTCTTTCCCTCTCCTCCTCCTCCCACCGCGTTTACATGAATGAGAAACGAGGGTCTGCGCGGAAGAACGCGGAAAGGTCACACAGCGACATCTTCTTCCCGAAATTTCCAAAGCGGTCGAGCTATAACCGGCGGGGGGGAAGAGAGAGAGACAGCGATCCGGATAAATCGCGACGGATTATGTTCGACTCCCCGGGGCGGCACAGCAGCAGCTGCAACCGAGATAAGATTCGAAGGAGAGACCCTGGCTCGCGCCATTATAGCCGACGTTCGCGCGATCGCCGCGAGAATTAAGTCGCTCTCCTCGTCCGAGGGGGAATGAGGCGATCTCCTTAATAGGGGATTATCGCGCGGAAGAAAGAATTCTTATCCGTCCGGGCACGAGTTTATATATGTTGCTGATGGTCTGACCAACCGGCACTAATTGCTTTCGTGCTTGGGTAATTGCTTTTTTATCTGCGAATTTCGTGCTGTTGGTGGTTTGTTAAGGGACGGGGGCGGCTGGATTGAAATATCTGGAATTTTAATTTCTTGCCGGAAATTTCAAAAGAATTTTAATTGAATTAGTTGAGGTGGAAGCGTTAAAACTAATTTAATGGAAGTAATCGTGGCCTGAGTCTAGCCTGACGTTGATTTTCATTATACCTTTTAATAACTGTCCCGTGTCTTATTTTACGTTGTTCTCAAATGGATAGAATAAGATTATCGATAATTATGTCAATCTATGCGTCACGAGTATCACACCACTCAACTTCTATAATAGGTATATATTAAATAAGATCCATAAAATTGCAATTTATATCGAACAAAAGCCCAAATCCTATAGAGCTAAATTAAAGAAAAACAAGCGCTCGATATAATCATCGCATCAAAGCACCTATTCACTCCGCCGTCCATTAAAGGACCATCCGTCCGCCAATTTAAAACTCGATTGCCTTCGCCTCCCTCGGCTAATTAAATCTCATCAAATACACTCCCCCCTTGCCCCTTATTCATCCTCCTCACAAAAGCTTAACTGAGGGCGTCTCCGGCAAAAAGAGCCGAGCGTTTTCCTCGAATCCCTAATTTACTCTCGAGCGCGCGATTCTCGCGAACAAAAGGTGACGTAAAAACGTGCCGGCAAGAGACAAATAGAAAGGGGGGAGAGATAGGGATATAGGGTAATAGATGGAGGCGAGCGCCTGACAGACAGATTTCGCGCTGCGCTCATGGCGCAGATATTTTATTCATATAGGTAGCGAGCAAAAAGGGATACGCTGGCCGGGAATAAGTGAGCAGCGGATATGAAAGACGAGAGGTAGTCCTTCCGCCTTTGCCCCTTTTATTACCATCTTCGACGCGCTGAGTGCCTTTGAGATAAGAGCATATATACGTCTCTCGCTCTCTGTAGGTTTATTACAAATAGTCGCAGGTGCGTGAGTACAGGTGCACTATGTTTATTTACGCTGGTGTACCTAGTGTCAGATGTAAATTGGGCAATGTAACTAGATGCACGCGCGTGTAAGCCGTCGCGTACAATGCCGCATTTCCATGCAAACGTATATATATGGGAACAATTGTCAAGGCAGGTTCGTTGAAGTTTGTTCAAAGCGACAAAGGTGACACGAAGACAATATAAAAAGAAGCTTTTGATACCGTTTGCGCGTATTAGAATCTAAAGACGCTCGCGACATTTACCTTCGAGCATCGACGCAGCGCTCTCTCACAAAGTATAAAAGCCATTTCCTTCCGTCTTTGTAGCTACTTTGACATACTTACCAACGCGGCTGGCTTTGACTCTCTTTTTGCCTCCATACCCTTTTGCCTTCGTCTGCCTCGCTGAATCACCTTTTCCCCCTTCGCTCGGATTATATACGCGAACTTTATGACTCGGCGGAACTAGAACGATTGTATTGGCAATTTCAGCAATTTTCATTGCCAATATATTAATGTCTTTTATCGTATTACACATAACTTTAATATTATACCTGATCCGATATTTCAAGTGAAAGATTTTAATGTCTGACCATACCATGTCTATATCTACTTAAGAAATTATTTCACAATTATTCGCACGAAAAGAGCTTCACTTCGAGTTAATTGCCACCTCGGTATTCGAATGAAACCATTATCAAATTCGAAAATGGGCTATCAGCATACAAGCTGTAAACGTTACATGTTCAAACTATGTCTTATCAACGTCCGCGTTCGTGACGCAATACGTTATGTTATAAGACGGTTCTAATTATACTAATTAAACTTTTAAATAAACAAAACGTAAAGTAACCATCTTATCGAAGCGACAAGACACGTCGTCCTTCCTCGTCAAATATTATTCAATGTAACGCCTTTCACGACATCCTCCATAAAACTATAGCGTCACGCGATAAATAATTTATAAGCGATCGATTTTTCATTATGCCGCGCCCGTTCCGCGTAATAATTAGGCCAGCCGCGAGACCGTGTAAGTCATACGTCAGCCAAACGCCAGCGGATTCGATAACGAGCTTTACACCTTTACACCTATCTATACGAAAAAAAAGAAAAACGCGACGTGCCACATCCATATACAGTACACAAAATTACGGCAATTTATACGGCCCTCTGCGATGTATATACACAGTACTCGCGTGACGGGCAAAAATAACTCTACATAGCTGTAAAGTAACAAAAAAAAGAGCGAGCAAAAAAAAAACGCGACGTGTCCTCCGAAAATGGACGAACTATATAAACCAGGTTTCTGGTCTAATGAAGACAAATTGACATCCGCCCGTGAATCGGCACGTGCGTATATAAAGAAAACAGAACGAGGAAAGCGCGCGCGAGAATATAAGAGTAGTCGTTACCGAGGAAAGTCAGACAGCGGAAAAATTTGGCCAGATACCATCTGCGGCCGATCCGTCATCCTCTCCAGAGAGCATCTACACACACATACACACATGAACGCAAACAAAGCTAATAACGCGCGCCTCTCATAGCCTCTTTCGTTCTTGTGTGTATATGTGTGACACATCTTGTTTGCGCGTGGGTGACGCGCGACTGACGATGGGTGGGACGTGACCTCTGCGTTTATTGCCGATGAGAGACGTCGTAATTGTTTTTAAAGGAGCCGAGGGATGATTTATTACTCGCGGCTGGTAATTAAATGATTATGTGACCTATAGTGAGGAAATTAGTTTGAGCGAGCTGCATTTCATTAATTCTATAGGACGAGGTATAATAGTGGTGACGATAAATAGTGGATAAAGTAGAGGATTCTAGTTGCATTATTTATCGGGTCACGGTTATGAAGTGAGTGCATGGTCGCGGCGCAGTGTCTATTTGGTAATTTATTAAACCGCTTCGTGGTTTCATATCAAATCACCAATAATCTCGTTAATAACTAATGGCAATATATGTTTATTCGTACAAGAGTATATATATATCAAATGAAAACTAAATTATAAGTGGGATTAAATTATTATCAAAAATTTTGTAACGATATTTTAATAAGCTTAGTTATATGGTAATAAAGTTAATTAAGTTTATAAAGTATAATTAAGCGCGAATGTATACGTACGCTAGGCAGATTTTGCAATTTCGCGCGAGGAAACGTCGAGATATCATCTTGCGACTTAATCAAAGTTAAAACTAACGCATGCGGAATGAAATTTAGCGTATAAAAGGCGATTTATAACTTGTGTAAAATTTCCAAGTAATTTCAACCGGAGTACCGCTGCGCCACGAGTCTATTCCCAACGATGTCGGAGCTGAATGTAAACAATGCTATTTCCGCCACATGTCTCTTGGCAACTTGACGAAACGTCTTTTTTGTCGCGCTGCGCGAGATGGCATTTTTCCGGCTTCGGGGGAGTGCAACACTTCTGGAAATTCCGCTGACTTCTTGATGACTCGCTCTCTGTAGTTTACGAGGCGAATCGTAAAAAACGGGGGATGAAAACGAAGAAGAAGAATAAGAAGAAGAAAGGGTCAGTTACTCGTCATGTATCGATCGCGCACGAGAGAGAGAGAGAGAGCGCAGCGCGTTATTTCAAGTATCTCGTCTAATTCGAGAGGGACAACTGCAAAAAATGGCCAGCTTTTTCGGTCAATTGCTCCTCATTCTCCTCCAAAATTCCGAACTATAAAACTTTATCTTCTTTTTATCGTTCACTTTGCTTTACATCCTCCGGATTCGATCTGGAGAGGATTGAGACGTCCTTGTCTGCACGTAAGATCTTTCTCTCAAGTTTAAGAATGCAAAATTGCATACAGAAAAATAAGTAAAAAGATGAAAATACATTTTCGATAATCATGAATTGAAATTTTTTCTTATCCTCAATATTTTCATAGATCATGAATATATTTTCTATTGCGTGAAAATAGATGGATTGTATTATCTAATGTATAAAAATCATCAACAAAAAATAATAGGTATTACTACCTCGTATAGTTTTTATTTCAAATAAATATCATATGATTATCGGTTTTTTTAACGTTATAAATTTATCTATCCTCATAACACCACCTAATTAAATTTTTCCATTACAAAGCAATTCTCATCCCTCCGATCCAAAAGAAAAAAAATTCCTTTCAATTAATCGCTTTCCCGCGACCCTACCGCCAGTAAAAAAAGGATCTCCTAGCATCAAGCGCTTAGCCGTTCCGTTCGCTCGGTGCTAAATCCCATTTAGCAAAGGAAAATAGTTTAAGCCCTATTTTAAAACCGCGTTGGGCTGCGATAGGGAAGCGAAGAAGAAGCAGCAGCAGCAGCAGCTCCCGCGCCTCGAACAAGTCGTAAAAAAGGCATTACCGTCCCTGCGAGTTTAATGCGCCTCGTCGTTGTCGTCGTCGCGCGCGGGGCTGTAAAAATTCTGAATTGCCACGGCGCGAAGGATGAAAAAGCGCGCACCCGCAGAGGAATAAACAAAGGAGAAGAGAGGGCGAAAACTCGGGGAAAGTCGTCATCAGTAGACTTGATTCTTTTTTGGGGTGGTAGGGTCAGAGCAGAGTTTTTAGAGGTGAGCTGGGGAATGAAGGAGTTTCTGAATTTGCGATTATTCCCGTACGTGTGTATATACAAGGGTGAGTGTTTTACTTCACTTTCAGAGTACTTTAGAAGTAACTGTTTTGCGGTTTAATTTTCCGGCTGCATTAGGGCATGCAGTGTGAATAAAAGTTTCAGTACAATGTGGTTTAAAAGTTAAGTGTACTCTTGTTAAACATTTCATTACTAAAACATTCACAAAGCAATTCTGCTGTTTTCGTTGTCTAGTCCCGAAATAAAGCCATCACTCATAAATATCCGCAGGAAAATTTCGTTCGTTATTGCGCCTATTTCCATGCAAATGCGAAAACTATTAAAAAAGACACTAAACGCGTTAAAGCTCTCTCTCTCTCTTCCTCGCTCTCTGTCTCTCACATTTCCACTCACAAAAGGCGCGCAAGACCGGCAAATTCGTCAGAAATTTCTTTTTACACGCAATTCGCGCGGTTTAACGCACTTTTAGCGGCCGAATGCATTCTACCTCGGCGGTCGGATGCATTTGCAGAGCCACAAAACCGTATCTAGCCCCGCGGCTCTATCTAAATTAAACCGTAAAATTCGCAAGCGCGAATTTCTCTCTCCCTTTCTCTCACTTGCTCGACGCGTTTCGACCAAAAAGCCGAGCCAGCGGACAGTCCAGGACAAAAGGAGACGCTTGTGGTCCTCGATTTCACCACACGGAGCTAAATTCGAGACTTTTCCTGTATTACGAGCTTTTTTGTTTTTTTTTCGGCTTTTGTTCTTCGTTTAAATCGCCGTGATTTTTTTTTGCACGCTGGAGACCGAGAGAAAGAAGAAAACACCGGGAGACATATTTTCCGTGCATATTGCGCTTTCTTGCTAACATGAGAGAGCACTTGTTCAGGACGGTGTGGGAGGTAGATGTGGAACGGGTTGCGATAACCGTACGGCTGCTTTGGAGCGGTTATTATTCTCGTAGTTTTAGTAAAGCATAACATTATATAACAAGGAAACGGTGTTCAAGATTTAAAGAAGTCGAGGAATTGTAGAAGCTTACAATAGTACGAATAGAGTTTCTAATGTAAACAAAATATTTACTATGCCTCTTGTGAGCTATAAGACAAATTAAATGATTTATGTAGTTGAAAAAAATAAATTGCCACTCTGGCAAAAAATATTTTTCTATAAAAAAGAATTATAATAAAGTTATGTTTCTACAGTAAATTCCATTTAGAGTCTACATTTGTGATAAAAAAGTTCGTGCTTTATACGCAACTTAATTTGTTTAAATACATAAACGTAATACTTCCCTTGGCTTCAAAATTTTTCATTTTTCATTTCCCAGATCATTTTATATTAAAAAAGTCGCATCGCATTTGCATAAATTTTCATTAAGCAGAATTCCCTGTATCTCCTGGGTGCAACAATATTCGTCGGCGAAATGACACGCAGGAATACTCTGCAAGCGATAAAATTTTTAAACCGTACAACTGCTATATACACGCTTCATAATATCCCGCGGTATAATTCGCAACGACCCTCGTAAATTCGACAATTAATTCATTTTAACGCGAAAAATCCTGGTAACATTATTATAAAATACTGAAAATAAGCTTTGATTTTAAGTCTGTCGTATTAAGCGATATAAACCAGGAATTGAATAAAATAAGCAATTTTCGCTTTTTAGGTCTGATTTTTAATGTATGTTACAAAACAAGAACATTTTATGATAAAATAATAAACGTTAAATTCATTTAATTAGTTTATACGTTTTGCTTATAACGCTGTCATTATTAAACACAACATTTTTAACACCCACAGGAAGCACACCATTTAAAACCTTATCAAATTAAACTTCCATGATTAAATAAAATAGTTTTAACTTATATTTAAAACGAGAAAATCAAATTACCAACCATCCCGCAATTTTCCTCTAAAATCTCGGAAAAATCACAACTCGTATCGAATAAACGAGATGCCACATTAATATACCTTTCAACCCCCACGGAAAAAAACCGTAAAAGAAGAATACACGACGAAAAAATAAAGAAAAAAGGTAACAGCGAGGCAAGGACGGAATCCTTAGCGGTATGCAACTCAGCCGTGCGGCGAGCGCGCTTTACGAGGCCATTCTCGGAAAATAACGAATGGCGCCCGCGGGCAGCAGTGGCAAATTTATTTAAAACGAAGCTATTCGATTACGGCGCGCGGCTTCTTCGCTTCCGCATCGGCTTTAAATTTCGCCAGTTGGCGGATTTCTCCTTTTTACCGCGCCCTCCGCTAAGATATATCACCGCGCGGCGAAGGGATAAATCTGTGGGTGTGCGCATCTATCGGTTCGTGGCTGGTTACTTTTTTGTGGAGTAGGGCACGTCGATGTATATGTATAAAGAGCGAGGATAGAAGGTTTTTGTTAGCGTTTAATGCGAGAATATGGTTTTTTACAAGGTGGAAATTGCGATTCAGCAGTCACGTTTCGAGTGCAAAAGAATTCTTTTAATAAAGAACCACCCCGCTGATGCATTTTCTCACGATTCTTCGGATAATTTCCAAATGAAATTCTCCAGGACTAGCAATTTGCAGATAAGGTTCACACGATGCTAAATATTTTTAAAAGTAGATGATAAATTTTTTTAGATCTAAATTATTATTAAGGCTTTAATTTCTCAAAATGCCAAGCAAGATCCCAACCTTCGAAAAGTGCTTTCCTATTTAAAAAACTTATTCACGGACGTGGGGTCGAGAAATACCGTAACATCATTCTCGCTGGTTTTCCCGAAAGTCATTAATTTCCCAAAACTAATTGACGCCGAGTCGGCGAAAAATCAGGATAAAATATCTCCGGCGAAACTAAAAATCCGATACGTCGGGGAAAAGTGCATTTACTATTAGTTCGCGCGGGGTTGACGTTAAGCTGTGCGCGCTCCGGCCTCCGGCTTTTTATATTCGCCGCCTCATCGCGAAATTCGAACGAGAGGGGAGGGAGAAGAAGAAAGAAACTGCATAAACTTTAAATATTACTCGCACGGAGGGACGACGATGGCGACGAAGGCAGATGGGAATGAGCAGGAAAAGAAAAAAAAGCAACGAGAAAGATCCTTTCGGCTTTTTCCTTTCGTCCATTCTCGCTATTTCCCTTTCGCTCCTTCTTGCCCGTCCATTTCCTACTGTTTCCTTTTCTTCCTCTCGCTTGCGTATACGCTTTTTTCATCCTCTCGCCACTCACGAGCGAAGTCTCTAGACTTCGGCACTCGACCCATTAATTTTTCAACCAGTCAGCAACCTTCTCTCTACCCTGTATCACCTTTCTGTATACGCTTTCCCGCTATTTCTGTCTCTCTTTCGCTCGTGCCGAGAGAGGGAATTTTTTACGAGTAATGCAACTTTTTGCGGATTTAATTAAGATTGCGAGCTGTGGGAAGCTATTTACATGAGTTTTATTTGTTTTATCTTGGAATTCAGTTGTTTTTCGTTATAGGATAATTGATTTTCGAGCTAAGTGCTAAAGAGGATCTTAATAAATTTTAGATGCGTACGTGGTACGTACTGTTTCGCAAATGCTTTGGGATCTCTTTTATTGAAAAGTTTGCCAGAGCCACGGTGGCTCAGCGGAAAAAGCCGGCACCACTGAAACACGAATTTTTCATGTGCTATACTTTCACCGTGGTCTCAGTGGTTCGGAACCTAATTGAAACTGTAGGTCCAGTAGTTGGGATGGTAGCGTCCTCCAACTATCTATAGGCTTCGCTAACAAAATAAATTCACTCCTTGGAGTATAAAGAAGTTTTAATATGGCATATCGGAGTCTCAAGCTAGAGAACCACGGCCAATAAAATAATAGAATAGAATAGAATTTGTACTAAGCATTATTCATAGGAGTTAACAATTAAATACAGGTTTTACATATTTAGAAACATAAATATTATTGACTTTTGCAATTTATGACTTGATTTATTCTATTTTTTTCAATATTGGCCGAATTAGATGACATGTCAGGCAATTTGGCCAAAACGCACATTTTTACACTTTTGCACCTTACAAATCCAATATCATATTTGGGGCGTTCCCAATTTTTTCTGGGTAGTATATTTAGTATACTTTAAAGTCTTTTATTACAATTTTGTCACAACGCATTTACAGAAGAAGAAAGGAAATATTCCGCTTAAGGTGACCGAATTACCACAAGTTACTTTAGTTATAAAAGTAAAAATCTCAGGTCAAAACAAAATTTTCTTCACGTACTGATTTCTGCTTTAATTATAAGTCACGGAAAATAACAATGTAATTAGTAGAAGAAATTATAAGTTGTATATTGAATATGTTATTGTTTTCTGAAAAGGAAATCGTGTTTTAATGAAATTTTTGAAAACTTGTATTGTGTTCCATATTTATACAAATGTGGTAAAAATCTTGTTTTATTTTGGTTTTCGATAAATTCAATTTTGCTAAGACTCTATATAAGTACTTCTATTCATAGAAGATACAAAAAAATTATTTTTGTCCATGTGTTTTAGATCTGTCTATATTTCGCAGGAGTATTTGTACAAAAAGAATATAATAAATTTGTATACCTATTTTCTTTAAGTCGGTATTAAGAGTTTGGTGCCCATTTGTGAATGATAGGTCTTAAATAACTTGAGAAAAAATTAAATACGTGTAAGGGGTATGCAACTAGAAATAATTATCTCTTGTCGAAAGAGACTAGCTAAAAATAAAAAATAAAATGGTATATCTTAAAAAGCTTGAATATATATTTGGCGGGAATGATCGCGGACAGGGTGCAGTGCTGCATCCACGTGCATCTTTGCTCCTCCCCCCAAGAAAGACGGGGTGCGCGCGCTTTCAAGCCCTCTCTCCTGCGCCCCATTGACGCGTGTGACGTTCAATCGAGTCGTCGCATCGTCTCAACTCGAAAGCGTATATATTTCGACGTTTCGCTCGCCAGCGAGCGGTGTATGTGTAGCTCCCTACTCCGCATCCATCGCACGTTGCTATACGAGCGCGCCAACTTTCCATCGTTCTCTCAATCAGCTGTGTACTTTCTCGCCGGCGGAAGGCATATGGCTTTTTCTTCCCACTGTAGTACATGCAGTCTTTGCAAACCTGCACCGCTGAAGTTTCTGTTCTCCCTCCATTTAATACAGGACTAAATAAATTATTTGTTGAAAATGCTTATGAAAATTCTTATTTCTTAAACTATTAATCAATGGATTAAAGTTAAATAAAACTCTTTATATTATTAAATCCAATATGGACTGATAATATACATTTATTAACATTGTACATACCTTGAACTTGTGATGTATGTTCAGAGATCTGCACTATTGGAAATATTGTATAGTATTTATTTAATTAACAACGTTGCGTTGCGCGCGTTATAATTGGAAATATATAGCGTAAATATTATCCACAAAACAATCGATATTCTAAACAAACTCTTTGAATAATGTAATAACATCTGGATAATCGCACAATTAACTCATCCCAAAATCATTGAACATTTTATAAAAGGAATTAATAGAAGCTGAAGAAAAGTTCATATACGATTGATGGAATGTAAGGGAACAAAGTTTTCCATTATGAAGAAATGTATTTATTTTGCAAAAAATATAAAAAATGAAAAAAAGTCTACAAATGAAGATATATATAGTTTGACAATTGTTTGGTTAAGTATATATAATCGCGGTAAGATTTGTAATATACATATCTTGGTGAATAATGTATGCGGCTGTGACAGAACAATGTTGAGCTTTGGTTTTGAAAAGACAATATTTGTCGAAAAGTATAAAAAAGGGATAGATGAATGAAAGTGTGTCATCGACTCGGAGAGTCGGAGCCGAAGGAAAACAAACAGAGCCGCGCGGAGCACAACACACACACTCGAAGCGCATGCACTCGTAACGAGCGCTAGAATACCTGTGCATAGAGGCGGAAAAGCGAAATCGATCGCACGTGACTGTGTAATCTAAAATCAGCTGATTCAAGTCCGTTCATTCATGTCCCCGCAGCGGGGCACCCGCATGCGAGTACACGCTCCTCTCTCCCTTCCTCTCGCTATATACTCAGCTCTCGGCTCGCGGCGTCCCTCCTCGTGAAAAGAAGCCGTCATCGGCTTAATCGGCGCGCGGCCTTCGATCGGCCGCGCGGAAAAGCTTCCGCGGTCACTGCCGCCGCCGACGCCAATTTTCTCGGCACCGCAGCCTTGGACTAGAGCGTTCGCACGCGGAGCGCCTCCTCGTTATGCAAGCCGACTTCACAAACCTCGCAATTAGCTCGCGCCCGCGCGCGACCCGTTTTAATCATTTTAAGTGCCCACTCACCTTCCTCTGCTCATCGTTTAGTCGCTCCATTGTCGCGGCTGTGTGTGTCTATGTTTATACAAGCTCTCTTTGGCCCCGAGAGCTTATCTCTTATCGCGGCGAATTAGGCGGAGATAATTTACCATGTACCAACGGGCCACGTGTCGCTTCTCTCCTTCCAGCCATATCTTTCTGTTTGTTTTTTCGATGGAGATAACAAGTGTCACGCGTACCTTGGACAAACGTAAACACAACTCCTCGACGTGTTCCTTTTGGTTTTACAAATGACTCGCACGGAAGCTCTTGTATAGCTATACTTTGTATTGAAATCTGATACATTACTGTCACGCTTGATGCAATATCAAACTACCTACTGATAAACGTACATTAATGTGGCCCGAAAAGCAAACGGTCTCATGTTGAGTTATAATAACAAAAAGGCGCCAGCAATTTCACTTTCTGCATTCCTCTGCCCTTTCTCATTTTCACCTTTGTTTTTTCAAGTGTATGCGCCAAAGGTACACGCTGCAAACGTTAAAGTCTCGTTTAAATTGGCCCAATTGACGACAAGTCCCTTTTTAATTCGTTATATGAGTAATAGCTGTAGAAAACATTCTTTAAAAGACTTCCGCAGTAACATCCGAGGAAGACAAATATAATAGAAAGATAGTAAAAATGAATAAATTACTAAATAAGTTGAATCAAAATTTTTTTTATATCGTTTCACGTGTACAAATAAAAAATGGGTCAAATTGTGTAGTTTTACTATGTAAATATCTAAGAATAGGATTAATTCGTAAGAGTTGTGGGGCTAGGTAAATAAACATCAGTTAGATATCTAGACTATTGTTACTCAAGTTTTGATTACTCAATAAAGCAGAGGATGTGCAGAGGAAAAGGTCGTTATACCGATAACTGCGCTCTTCTTACCTAATACGTGCGCGTCCGCATAATCATACGGTATCGGAGATTCGAACTGGTCTGCGTATACCTATATAGGATAGGGACGTACACGCACACGTATATACACGTGCGATTTCCGATCGATCTGCCGCGGCGGCGCGCGCAGGCGTGTGTATATGCACTGGCTCGTTTGTTTTGCAAATGCGACACTTTGATCGGCCGGCCTGCACACTCACGGCTATGTTGCCGACGGCTTTTAACGAGTAGTAGTCATAAGGAGAGCCGACGATTGATTTCGATTCGCGCCCGATTGACTCTATGTAATACACCACTTTGTGTTTCTTTTCTTTTTTCACTTTGCCGCACCGTCGCTTCTGCGGCGCTAGCAGAACCGCCCGGTTATATAGTTCATAATTGGGCAACGGTGTTAATTGCCGCTTTTACTTTCGTTTGGAACAAAAAACGTGCTTTGATCAGCATTCGGGGTTGATAGACTCGATGTGTATTGTTATTTCATTTTTATTCATGTATTTTTAAAAGTTTAGGGTATTTAATTTACTTTTTTTTTCTTTAAAGAAAATAAATAACAATATTGCACTGTTAAAAATTTTATCCTTGTTTTACACAAATTTTTGTATAAACTTTACATTACAGTACATGGAAAATTTTACATAAAAATTTGTGTAAAGTGGAAAATTTACACAAGAAATTTCACACAAAATTTAAATTACACAAGATTCATATTTTACACAAAATTTTTGACTGTGTGCCAAGATCTTTTCTCTTGTTATCCAAAGTTGAAAACAATTCACGTATATTGTTACTGTTTGGTAACCAACTGATAATAAAATTCAACTTTTTAGATCACAAATGGAACAATAAATTATACCATATTACCTAGCTCGATTTCGCAGTGCAAAATACTGCTGATACGTGTTAAAATTTTGTTGTAATTTAACTTATTTTTTTCAACTGAGCCTAAAAGTGCTTATTAATTTTTGTATTAGAATCGATTTCCCTTGTTTTGATGAGTGTTATAAGATAATATATATATATTATCAGTAAGGCTTTCCGAAAAACTGGCCATCATTAAAAAAACACAAGACAGAGAAAAGCAGGTAAAATGCGTCAAGTCTTGGCAAAATCCGCTTCTCAGCCAGCCTCGAATTCCTTTGGCAGCAAGTGCCGGTGGTTTACCCTCCAATAGACAGAGCTGCACTGGCAGGTACGTGTGTGTGTAGACCGCAAGAGAATTCAGCACGAGCGCCGTCATTAAGATTTTACGACCCTCGAGCAATGATGTACGGGGTCATTCTACTCGCGTTCATTCAGTAAACGCGCCCATAGCGGTTCGCCGGTTAGATAGTGAGCCACGGAACTTGTTTGTCATTTCCATTGTGACTAGGCGCGTGAGGGATTCGCCGATTACTTGGTTTTCGTCACGCGCCGGCTTTTTTGCCCCGGCGCGTCGCACGCTGAAAAGCTGCGGGAGCATCGACTGAATGGAGCGATATTTATTAGCGTAATAAACACCTTTGCACGCTCCAGCGCAGTCGTATACAGCCGGCATCCTAAAAACGTGCCGTTTGTCTCGGTTTTCAGAGCCGACACTGCGCGACCATTCATGAGCAATGTCGTAAGTGGGCTACACCGTGTTTATATTGACTTCATTCAAGGAGAATGTAGTAGAACCCAAACAGAGAACCTTTACTGCGCGGTTATACATAAATGAGAAAAAAGGTAAACAAGCGCCAAGTACATGGAATTCATACATTTACATTCTTATTATATTGATTTACACGAGACGGTAAAGAGTGCAAACTGCGAATTCCTAGTTGAATGTATACCTTATGTACTCATTAAACGCATCGTAAACGCAAATCACCTGTCGCGGTAATCGAGGCCAATCAGCGGGCCATCCAATTAGGTAATTATTTATAAAAATGTGTTTGAATAATTGATTGCCGTATGGCTGGTCGTTTCCCGTTCCAGCGGCTGGCAATAACACGATTACCAAAGTGGATGAAAACGCATGTACATTTAAGAAAAGGGCCGTCATTAAATTTGGGCACAGAGCTGGTGGGTATATTATAGCGAAAACGGAGGTAGTTTCGGGCGGGAGGATAATATAATATCGAGCGGCAGTTAGCTACTCGCAGGGGCAGCAGGGCTGACTCGCGTTCGGGCTGCATCAGGCTGCATCAGGCTGCATCAGGCCGCAGGTGCGGCGGGGCCGCGCGAGCCGAGCCGAAGGCGGCCGGGGGAAAGCAGGAGCGCGAGAGTCTGCCGCGCGGCTCTCTGCTCTGTCAGTAAGGCTTCGCTCCACGAGCGGCCAGCAGCGCGCGGCCGTCTCTCTTTCGCGCCACATGCGCCTGTATCTACTACTTCTGCCCTCCCCTCTTCGCTCCAATACATATAGGTGGAACCGGCCCACGCGGCAGAATAGCCCTATGCTCCCTGCTGGCGGCGACCAGTGAGTAACCGGTGGATTTATGTTACTACGCCGAGAGCGCGCCAGGCCCCGGAGAAAAAGAAAGGCCCGACTGCTACTACTGCCTCCGTCCGGCCGCGTTCCCGTCCCCGGACCGGCACCGGGGGTGCGGCCCAGGAAGCCAGGATGCCATCACGTGCTGCGACCTTGGCCAGGTGAGTCTCACGCCCGCACCTCTAGTAGATCCCTACCTGCGTAGGTAAGCAGTCGAATATAAGTAAGAAAAAGAAGCGGCAGCCTGTCGTGTTTACCGGCACGTCGGACTTGGCTTAGCGTGCTAACCTCGTGCTCTGTAGTTTGAATTCGAAGCGATCCCGCCTTTCCTTGGAAGCTGCCCCCCGCGCGCGCGGGAGAGATCGCGTAATAGAGCCGCCTATATAGCTCCGCGTCACCGCGCCGGCAGCGATGGAAAGCGATGGAAAGAGGGAGAGAGATGCTCGTATATATATCGACCGCACTGCGAATACTGCGCGATGCTCGAGCGAGAGAGAGGGAGAGACAGCTGGGAGTGCTCGCTGCATCGACTATCTATACATAGTACGGAGCGAGACCCTTTCACGCTCTTTTCGCTCTCCCTCTGCTACATCGCCTCAAAATTACCGACATTAGCGCTCGAAAATTTAACAAGCAGCACCCTTTTACTAAATAACAATGAGATTGTTCAAAAGCAGCGGAAGGTGATCATTGAGGTATATATACCAGCGTCGGAGTATGAATATTGCAGGAGCCGCGGCAGCGTAAAAGGGGCGCGTGCGCACGCGCTTATATGTGGCGCTATATCGAGCGAGCGAGAGAGAGAGAGAGAAGAGAGACAGCGTGTGGGCGCGGGGGGAGGGACGGCAGCGCACTATACTCCCTTTATCCGAGCGACAGAGACAGAATACATAAACACACACACACACACAGATATAGTGGCGACCTAGCCTCGCCTGACGCGCACAGCCTCGGGTAACGCTGCTATATATTGCTGCCAACGAGCAACTGCGGAGTGCGCTCTATAGCTGTTGAGAATATATACGTATGTATATACTTATAAAGGAGGGGGGCGGCAGCGGCGCAGCGCGCAGGGTTATGACCAATCATCAAGGGGACAGCGTAGCCATGGTTACCGCGACGACAACAAGCCGCCGCTGCCAAGGGGCTGTTTTTTAAGACGTGCGCGCACTTTTTTTTATGAAACCGATATACGCTGTGCGCGCGCTCGCGCGGATACGGTTTTAGAGCAGTCAAGGTTGGACCGCTCGTTTTTTGGCTTTTCGCCGCTCGATAAGAATCCTGCTCTCCTGCTTACATGGCTGACGATCGATTTTTCCCCAGATACTTATATATACGTGTAAAACGCGGCAGAATGTAAGACCGAAGTAGGCCACGCAGTCTAATATATCTATAAATAACGGTATGGTAAAAATCAAGCCTTCCAGGCAACTTGGATAAAGCTCAACTTTGGGATTGTCCGCGTTAAAGATTGTAAAGACACAATTGAATTAACCGGGCGATCTATTTGCGGGTCTCTTGGAAAAATTCACTTTCTGGAGCGTTTCGCGCAAATCTCGTGATCGCGGCGGGCGATTCTGGTGTTGTACGTATAAGTATATGCGCGCGCACTGCGACTCGGCGGCGGCCGAGCGCTAGGTCATCGGGAACTTCTATCTTTATCCATCAGGAGCGCGCATAGCTCGCGGGGCGCCCGCCAGCGCCGGCTCTCCACTTTCTTTTGACCGGTGCTTTTTGCCTCTTTCCACTTTTAATGCCAAACTTTTCACGGAAATATTTCGAGGAATCATTTTGTGCCTTTTCAGTGTCAAATACGTATCGTTACAGCCTTTTAAATGGCTATTTTAATTCATTGCATGAATATTATTTTCAATGATGTTCTTTGTACAACACACTTGAAAGGCTGCATTATATTCTATCTCTAAAAACGTTTTTAAATTTGAAAACATTCTTACCAGACCGTATAACATTTCGTAAATCCTATACAGAAAAGTCTGAAATGAAATGGACGATTTTCTCTGGCATTCGCATTTTGATAAGCCGATTGCGATTTAGTTGAAACGCTCTTCATAATAATGTGGATGTTATGCAACATATGAGGAGAAAATACACGTCGATTCTTTAATATACTTGTTATGTATGTATAAAAATCTGTCACATTAGCTGTAATCCCGCTTCTTAACAGCGATTAAATAATATTTTTATGAAACGTTTTGAAAGCGCTACTTTGAGAATAATTAAATTTTGTAATGACTTTAAACGACGTGTAAATAAATAAAGTGAAAGTTCAGTACATAGGTCAGTCTACTAATTTGAGGAGAATTGGCCAGCATTAATCAAAGATAGAAATTAAATACTTGATTTATCGAGACGGATAAGCCTGAAATAAAATGACACGATTGTGTGAAATTACGTAAGAGATAAGTATCCAAGATGCAAAGCTCGTTGGCTCTGGTATTAAAAGGCATCGATCGGTGGGTCCGGGTGATGGCTTATCAGTTGACGGCCGAGTTCAAAGCTAAAAGTGACATACGTATAGACAGAGCAGGCTGGCCTTAAAAGCCAGGCGAGCTCGATTAATGAGCTCCGAGGGAGGCCGAGCTCGTCGTAATAACAAGAGCATGTGTGCGAATAGTAAAGCGCGCGCGAACTCTATAAACGTGCACGTGCGTGCCATTGACCCATCGCGGCGCTAAACTCTTTTCCTCTCCTCCGCCTCTTTTATCCGCAATAAACGCCGGCTCGCGCACACGTACGCCACACGTGCTTTGCGCGCGCGCACACGGACGCAAGACGCCGGACATTTACGTATAAGCGAGCGAGTTATCGATACGCGATCAGTCAATAGACCGAGCCGAGTCGCGCGTGCCCATTCATAAATACCCGCCCCGCATACGTGTATACAGCGAAGAGAGAGAGAGGGAGAGACGAAAAAAGAGCACGTGGAACGCAAAGCGGAGCACAACAATGCGCGCGTCGCGACGATTGCCGCCTCGGACGCCGCGCGCGATTTACGCTACGCTCACCGCTCACACATTTCACCTGGTTTTACGAGGGCGCACGTGGACGGCTGTGTTTACGTTCGCGAGCGCGCGCGCATCCCTCGCCTATTACGCGATCTGCCTCTTTTTCGGTTCCATCACCTTATTTATAGCCGCTGCACGCTTTTTTCACGCGACTTTTTACGGCCTGCAGTATCGCCGCTGAATTATCCGTTCGACTGCGGCTATGATGTAACGGATCACTTTGACGTCTCTTCTTGGGTAGGAAATATTCATATTTTATAACAAACTATTTTCAACTCTGACGAGTTTCAACGAATCGATGGAAATTTAGACGAAAAAAATTGTGTTTATTCCTTGAAAAATTACGCCAGTTCAAAGCTGAGCTCGAGATACTCCGATAAATAGCGAGAATCCGTACCTCGGAATTCGCATGAAATTTTGACCTACATAAGTAATAAGAATATAGTTGCCGCTCCAAGTATGGACTTTACAAAACAATTTTTCGTAATACCCCATAGTTATATAAAATTTTAATTTTTATATTCAAGTACCTTTTTTTAATTTTTTGTCTACAAATTTTTGGTATTCTTTATAATAGCGTATAAATACATCTATATAATCAGTCGAAGAAGCTGATTAAAAGAATCTTGAAGGACAGTATCGCCTGGCATTAAAAATGATAAATTGTCAATCAACTTAGCTTTGGAACATTATACAAGCACAACTTTGAGCGACATATTAACTGTATAGCGATTAAATTCCATGTTGCTCGGTAAATTTTCAAACCCTCTGAAACAAAGTGTCATTTTTCTTTATAATACAAATGTATCTTATTAATCAATATGATATATTTGTCTTGTGTTGTTTAAAATAGAAGTTTAAAATAACATTTCAATCGACAAATAAATAATTCATGTTACCACTATTATATCGTGAACTATCTACATTTTTTATTAAATGTGTGGACCTTAAAATCGTAGGTAAAAACGGTTATCAGTTATAATTAGACGCCTACCGAAAAAAGAAGTAAAATTAATAACCGTTACGCGACACAATGAAAATTTACATTCTCAATTAAACAACATACAGGATTGAACGTACACGAGGTTTTGTAATAAATTCCTTCGCGAAAGATCGCCGGCCTGTACGAGCGTAACATTCACCGAAAAAGCACGAAAGCCGGAAATGCATGGTTACGAAAAAGAGCGCGTGACTGCATGTGTAACACGAGCGAAAAGCACGTGGCATCGGCTTATGCAATGCATTGTTTTGTTTACGAATCGCGAGAGACGCATGCTGCTCGCTCGATTAAAAGTCCATCGGGCATGCGACTCTGCATACCCGCCAGCTATACAACGCATAAAGCGGCGGGAGAGATGGGGAGACATTACACGGCTGTTGCTGCATTTCAATTCTTCCATTTACGTGTACGTGTCGGATTAGCAGTGACGTCTTTGCAACAATTTTTCTTCTTCGCGCTGTATCAAGGGGGTTTTTGCTTCCTATTGAAATAATGTTGGTCGAATTTCAAAAAATTATTGATAAATTAGAAAGCAAGGAAGGTAATGTATAAAATTGGAGGAAGGTAAAAAAGAATAAGTATCTATGCTCGTGTCGGCGTGCGCTGGCGCAACGGTAAACAGCCCACCGCTCAACGCCGAGCACGGGACCGTTATGTACGCGCATAGACACCGTACGGAGAGAAACTCGCGCGCGTGCAACGGGGAAAGCATCGCTCGGCGAGTATAACTCTCTCGCGCGCGGCACAAAAGGGAGACAGCGCGTATAGGTGTGCGTAGGCGCTCTCGCTCGCTTTATCGGCGCTGTGATGGAGGGGAGAGAGAGAGAGATGTGTATCGCACAATGCGCCTAATAAGTGGAAGCGAGAGACGGAGAGGCGCCGGTAATTTTCATGCCTCTCGCATTTCAATGGCACGGGAGTTCGATCCCCCTGCGAGGCAAAGAGAGAGAGAGCACGAAAACAACCTGCTGCGGCGACGCACTTGGCTCGCTTCCTTCCTTCCTTCTCAGATGGATGTTGCCCGCCCTCTGCCTCTCCCGCTTTCGTGTGTATATAGGTATGTGGGTCGTAAAGCTGGCCGCGCGCGCCTTTTTCCCTTTTTACTCGGTAATGGGATGAAGGGGAGGCCGAGCCGACAACAATGCCCCTTGTGCGTGTACCACGTGGATCACACACTCCCAAACCTGGCGCGTGCCTCGAATTAGACCTGCGCGGAACATTATCGGGGGGGATAATCAGTTTAAGTGCGCGTCAATTACGGAATTCGGTGCCCGCGGGCAGATTATAGGGATCATCGGCCGGGAGCCGCTCGAATTTCTCTATTCGCACTTTCTTCGCGAGCCCTCTTTTAATTGTACCCGCAAATCGGCCCCCTCGCTGCGCGCCTTTTCACGCCTCCGGCTCTACCGATTATGTACCTGCATAGTACTTTCTCTCTGTCTCTTGCACTCGGCGCCTCTCGCTCCGAATAATGAGGCAGAGCGAATATAATGCGGGGCTGGCTGGCGCGTGCCGCGTTGCGGTCGTCTTGGCCGGGCCCTCGGAAAACAGGTGTATCTCGCGCTATAGCTGTCATTGACTGCCGGCGCAGTGCTGACACAGTGCACGCGCCGGCCAAGCCGCAAAGAATTGACACGCGCTGCCGTTCGATCCGCTCTCGTTTTCCCGCCGGATGCTGCTGATAGTTTTCCCGCCCTGACCTTAACCCTTATACATGATAATTATGCATTTGCAACTGTTTAAAAATGCCTTTATTCGATTACAAAGAAATAAACATTGCATGGTATACTGATGCACGCATGAGGCCTTGTTGGCAGGCTGCACTTAGCATAATCGCGCGCGGCAAATGAAATATTCGCGTCACTCTAGCCGGCTAATAGAGAGGGGGCTCGCGCCGGTAATTGATACGGTCCGCCGGGCTGCATGCGGCGGTTATTAAGAAGTCAACCGGTGGGCACGTAATGCCGCATTAGAACTCGTCACTTGGTCATCGACTTCTCTAGCTCAATGCCAAACATCGCACTTGGCCGCAGTGACGCGCAACTTTTAACAGATCTCTTTGGAAAGCACCGCGGATATAATTGGGAAAATTTTTGCTGAGCAAGGAGATATATGCCTCGTCAGAGCGAGAGTCACGTGTCCTCGCACGTGGCTCGCTCTCTATTTATCGCGTACGTGAGCACATCGCATACATAAAGAGAGAGAGAGAGAGAGAGCTGCGAGGCAAGAAGCAACAGCTGACGCGGCCTGTATATACATAGATATATCGAGTGGCTGTCCTCTCCTTCAACGCGGCACGTACTCTCCCTTTGCGATCGATTTTCCCCGCTCGTAAAGCATTGTTTAGGCTAAAGCGAATGCGCGCGAGCGGGTAAACGTCCGATGCGCGGTGCGCCGCAAGCACGGCTGATTTGACCGTGAAAAGTGCGCCGATCGATATCGCGCGCGTACACACACAGGTGTATACATAACACGGGAGATGACGTACAGAGAGCCGATGGGTTTCGCCGTGACGTAGGTTTTACGTTACGCGCCGGCAGTCCGAGGGAGAGATAGTGCGCGTGATGTGTGTGTACAAAGAGACCATTTCGAAGGCGTCAATGAGCAAGACCGAGGCCTATAAATACACGTGTTAGCGCGCCTGACCGATAGACTTGTATGACGAACAATATCATTTGCGCGCGTGTCAATATAAGCTCAGTTTTCTTCACGCTGGAGCTCCTTTTGACGCAAACTTTCCATTCGGCTAATGGGAAGACTAGCACGGTTCAAATGGACTAGCTAGTCCATTTCAACGTTTGCAGCCAAGACTAGCACGTTTCAAAGTCGTTACTTATGCTACTTTTCGGCGTTCTGCATGTTGCAGTTTTGTGAAATTTAATCCTCCAAAGGTTGAGTGCCCAGTCATAGGTATTGCATTTTATCTAACTAGAGTATAAGAAATGTTGCTATAGTCTTGAATAAAAAGAAAATTAGAACAACCGATGCATAATTTGTCCGCGAGGCGCGTTACGTATTCATACTTCCGCTAAAGGCTACGGGCTGCAGTTCTTCCTATAGTCCCCGCGATTGCGAGCTACATAAAAGCCATGAAAAAATCATGCGCGTGGGTGGGAGCGAGGTCCGCGGCAGTGCTCGCGATGCAAAATTCATCGCGCGACTGAGCGTCAAACGTCAACTGCGCTCTCCTAACGTTCGGCCTCCCCATCCTCCCCTCTCTCTCTCTCTCTATGCACATATCGAACGCATCGATCGCGACCTCGCGAAGAACAGCAGCGGCGGCGATGAGTCGCGTGAACGTGACCGCGCAAAAAGTCGTATAGCGAGAGCGTAAGGCTTTTATGAAGCCATTTGTCGCCGATAATGTCGTTGCACGGCTCACTCGTTGTACATGCGATGCATGCGCGGCATTTCTTCCTCTAACTGGTTACTCCCAGTTGGCATATATACCCATTCGGATCTAATCTGATCTTCCATTTATGTCTTTTCATTCAACTTTTGATAATTACACCTATTAATTATTTCATTATCACCGACATTTTTTTTGTTTAACTCGATAAAACTCACTGGCGATTTGATTAGAACCTAGATGAGTATGACAACGTGTTTTCCTGCGACTATTTCGTGTGATCGGTCAGGTGTTGATTGCCTTTTGAGTAATTGAGCGGAAGGTTCGGAATAATGGAGTGTCGGTGTCTAAGCCCTTGAAATGTGACCTGGGCAACCAAACTGAAATTATTCCTATACACCGAGCCATCCCGGGGCGGGTTTTCCTAATTACGATTTATGTCGTGCTGGTTTGTCTATTATAACTTTTCCCAGCCCCTCAGGCACGACCTTAGGCAAGTGCGAAGTGGATTATTATTATTTTTATCCGGTAGGAATAAAAGATTATAGGAAATAAATGAGGATATACCTATCTGTGGCTCCGAGGCATAAATCCATTTTTTTTTAAAATCGGGTTAACCTTAGATTTTGTATCTTCAAATAGGTCTTTTCATTTAAAAATCATCTATCAGCAGTAGCTAAAATATTGTCTTAATGCTACAATATACCCAAAAGTAACAATATAAGTCCATTTTCTCTGATTTTGCGCGCGGCATAACCACACAAGTCCATCAATTCATGGTTTATTGTAATTGTAATTTATTTTATCTACTCTAATTCAATATAAAAATGATTCCATATAAAATATGTAGACTGTTTCTTGATTATAATAATTAATTTGAATCGATAGTTCTATATTATCAGATGCTTGTACCTCTAAAAGGAAAATTCATTGAAAATAAAAATAACGATTTCAATAGTCTTTCTTTTTGTATCAAATCCATCCAAGAAATGTTTTGTAGGTTTTTGAATCGGATTGAATAGTAGCATTCGATAAACGTCTTATTACGGCTACTTCGAGGAGTTGAAGAGTACGTTGCTATGGCCTTACACGTTATTATACAATAAATTTTGGAATTGTTTGGACTCATTTGAGAAACGATATATAGATGCTGCGCCGTTTGCTTGCGCCTGTGCGTTTGAACCTCGCGATCGCTCGCTATCGTCCGCGCTGTTTAAATGATCGTAAATTTAATAGAAATGTCACGAAAATAGAAATCTTATGATTAAGTAATAAGAATTCGTTGATTGATTCTTAATTTTGTAATTTATTGATCCGCTTCATAATTAAATTAAAGAATATGTCAAAAAAATAAACAAGAACAGCACTTTTAGATAAGTCCAAGTTTCTGCAGCATAAAGTGTATAACCCGGTCGTACCACCGTGTAAATATGTGTCTTGATACGCCCTATCTCGTTTATTCCGTTCTTATACAAATAAGTTTTAACATTAAAACCCATTTTTCTCAGAAACTCAAAAAATGAACTTATGTGCAGGTTATGTTTCGAAGCCACAGATATAAATGGGATGAACTACTATACTTTAAAGAAATAATTGACAAACTTATTGGGATTGGCCGAATGAACTTACAAAGAGAGTCCACGGCCTTTGGGTAACGAATTTTCGCGGGCATTGGAGAGTTGACTTCTGGTATCTAAAAATGAAGACCAGTGCCCATATTCCGTTAAAAAATTATGTCTCTTCTATTAAGAAACATTAAAAATATTGATTTTTCAGAAAGTTACAAGCAATCAAAGATGGCGTAAGAAAATAGTTAAAAATAAGATCCATTTAATCGCTTGAAATGAAGACACATTTTTAACCATTTTCTTACGCTATCCTTAATTGCTTATAACTTCCTGAAAAACTAATATTTTTTTAACAAATCACAGCTTAATGTTTAGATCTTACTGTCTACTTTTATTATTTTTCTTCCTCGTTTTGGTATCTTAAATACTTGCAATGTGATAGTCAATAGAAGAGACATTATTTTTTGACGAAATAAAGGATATTTGAGATGAAATGGCCCATATCTCAAGAAAAAGGGCCCATTGGACGGAAATATCAGCACTGGGCTTCATTTTTAGGTACCAGAAATGGGAAAATCCGTTCCCCAAAGGCCGTGGATTCTCATTGTAAGCAACATTTGTTATTTTCTTTCTTTTTGAGTACTGCACACAATTACTAAAAAGTTTTCAAAAAATAGTATATGTTCGCGGTGACAATTTGAAAGTTGTAATTGAAATCTAAAAGACAAAGAAAAAGCATTTTGTTGGAGGGAAAGAAGTATTTGCGCAAGCACATATATAGAGTATAGCGGCGAGCGCGAAAGTTGCGCACCGTCATGTAAACAGCAGCAGTTGGCGGGGCACGTGGAAATCGCCGGGCTCCGGCGTACGCCCCCGGCATTTTTAAAAGGCTCGCGCAGCTGAACGCCGCCGGCCTGTATACACATAGCCACTTATACACACCGGCACTCGAGCTCGCGACGCTGGCGAATTCTAATCTCGAGGGTCCAAGCGCGCGGAGCACGCTGCTGTGTGTGTGTAAGTATACGTGTTCGCATCGACGAGGAGGCTCGTGAATGAAGCCCATTTGTGTATGCGCGACAACAGGTGACACACGAGTCTTTGCTCTCTTACGTGTACTACGTTTGCCCTCTTTCCCGCTCGCGCGCGCACGCGGCAATGCTAGAACAAACACGAGCCGGAGGGAAGGGAGAGCGAGGGGCACACGTGCACTCTCTCTCTCTCCCGCAGAGCTGAATTACATGCCGAAGGAGAGACGATTGTTGATCTTTCGCATTTAAGATCAACAGTCGCTTATTGACCCTGCAAATATGCGGCAATCTTTATCGGGGGATGCTCCACGCGTTTTTCCTTCCTGTCACAAATTTTTTATTTACGACTGTTTGGGAACGGATTTACTCGGCACACACGGCTACCGTGTTAATAACGTCTTGTCGCTTTCTGTTTCAGGTTCGCCGATCTGTCGCTACGCTATCCGTAAGTTCAAGTTCATTTATTTATTTGATATATGTAAAAAGCTCATGTATAGGGAAGGGACAAACACACAATGCACGAGTCCTTTTCATTCATCTCTCTTTCTGCGGCTCCCTCGGTGTCCCACGTGCACGTCTATCAATCGGCATGCGGGTGGGCGCCTCTCCTCCGGCGCGATTTCGCGCAAAAAGAGAGCCAGCGGCCGGGTGGGAGGGGGGGGGAGAAGAAGTATATTCTCGCCCTTCATCCCCTCCTACCGCCTCAAGAAATCCGCCTCGCTCTCCTCTCGCGGGGATCACGTGCCGCGCATAACTTAGATTCCCACTAGCGGGCTTTCGGCGGCACGTGCTTCTCAGCGCGCGCATCGCTCCCTCGCTATATACTTTGCCTATCTGCATCGGCTACTCGCTTCTATAGCTCCGATTCCACGGATATCCCCCGCGATGCGCACTCGAGAGTGTCAGTAGCCGCGCGGCGCTCGCACGTGACGGATTACTCTCCCTGCACGCTCGTTTCCTCCTCTCGTCGGCTTTTTCCACGAGCACTTTCCTTTTATTCGACCCTCTCCCGCATAATGCACTTGTTGCAGTTGTTGCTTAGCTGGCCCTTAAACAAAATCTATACTCTTCTATATTTCATAGTATTAAATGATAGTTGTTTACTCTGCGAAGAATAAAAGAATTTGAGGCGCGAGAGGAGAGGGAAGTTACGCGGTCGCGAGGAACGGGGCCGACGAGGCAGATAGTAAACACGCCGGCAATGTGTCGCAAGCGCGCGCTCGCTCACGTTTATATACGTACGGGGATCCGAGTGACAAACTGATCGCCACGTGCTCTAGGGCTTCCCCCGAGCAGCCCGGCCAGCCGGCATATATAATACATGCACAACGCGGAGCATTGCCAACGTTCCTTTTTTTGCTCCGCAGACTGCGTCATGCTCCTTTTTTTCACCTATCCATGTATACTATTGCCATCTCGTCTTCTCTTGCATTTTCTTTGTTTCTGGAAATGTTTACGATAAACAGTAAGGTAAACTGACAGCTCTCAGTGGCTATAGCTCTCTATAGCAAATCAGCTGGGAGGATCGGAAAAGGAGGTTTATCGCGCCTGAATTCTTAAACCGGAGCGCGTGGGCACGCGCGAGCGAGATTGGAAGGCAGAGGGGGGGAAAACGTACTACGACGACGAAAAACGCGCGCCTGCACACACACGTATATACTTATAAGCGATATAAGCGCATTCCAGGCGCGGCCTTCGCGCTGACAACACGCGCGAGCGCGCCGCTCGCTACTTACAATGCGCGAGTCCCGAGAGAGATAACTTTGCGCTACACTCGTTGCTGTATAGACGCATACACGCGCGTTCACTGCTCACGAACTTTATTTAGCAGCTCTTCATTACACCAATTTCCGTGATGGACAAGGCATAAGCAGATCGCATTTTTTTCAATTAATCCTTATACATCTTTCATTAATTTTTCCCTTTGTCGCGCGAACATTCACACTAAAGTAAAAAGTTCGCGTTGTATTTATTCGTTTTAGTTAACACACGTCTTTAATAATATAAGAATTTTATCCAACAAGACAAATTATATATATTAAAAAGCTTGAGAGTGTTGAATTTTCTCGTCTTGATAAAAGAGTAAATATTTAGTTTTTTTAATTTTCAAATGTAGAATAATGATTCTGCGTGCTATTATTAGCTTGCGTAAGAGCTATTATTTCGATAAAAATCATTACACGATCATTTTTCCCGTGTATACATTATATCAGACAAGCTCATTGTGTGCAAGTTAACGCATAACAAAATGTTTACTCTGTGAAAATGGAGATGGTAATTTATTCATACAGCAAAGTAAATAACCAAAGGATATATATATAGAGAGATTATCGATATATAAATATTGAAAACTTTGGAGTACAATAAAAAACAGGACATTACGTTTATCAGAGCGTAAAGTTATATTATCCTGCTTGGTAGCTTAAATATTAAAGCAACTTTATATTCGAAAATATAAAACTGCAGCCTTCCCATCTCGAAATTTACGCTTGCATATACTTTAAAGTAATGAAAAATGTCTGCACTCTTTATTAATGAGTAATACAATTAATTATCGGCAAATGCATGAAGGAGGTTCGGTTTATTCATAAAATTAAAACTCCATAATTTTCCAATAATGAAGCAATTAGCAGTATTGAGCAAATCTATAACATATATAAAAGCTGCTGTATATGTATATAAAAATAAAAAAAGCAAAAGTGCCGAGAGAGAGAGAGAGCGAGAAAAAGGTCAAAAGGGAAGGCGTATATTGTAGGAGGCAGCTATAGGTATAGCACGGCTCGCTTTCTACGCAGACACAGCGTGGGATTCGTCGGGCGACTCCTCGACTCACCTACGCCTCTCTCGCGCACACAGCTGCGTATTCGTGCACAGACACACGCCCGCGCCTCTGTGTAATCAACTCTCCACGTGCGGAGCTTCGGCTGCTCGGCTGCAGGAGGCAGCACCGTCTAGCTCTATACACCTACGTTGCACAACTCGGCTATATATCTGCTTATACTACTACTACACAGCACACAGCGACTATACTCCTCTCCCACCCTCCTCCTCCGGAAATTCCATGCTCTCCTCATCTATATACGTGCGTGGCGTATACTCGTGAGCGTGTGTGTGCGAGTTAGAGATAAACTCGTCTCTCGGCGCGTGTACGACTCGCTCGCTCTCTCTCGCACTCCCACGCCGGGCGCGCTCCTCATTTTCTCTCCCGCCCTCTTTCTCCTCTTATTTCTCTTCTCTGTTCATGAGGAAGCAGCCTCTCTCACTGCTATACGCTAACTGTACACGGGGCAAAATACACTCAAATTTGCAGTTGACTTTGTCGAGCTGAATAAATATATCATGGGAATACCGCACTCTTTTTTTCAATATTGTTCAGCTTTTTTCAGTCCAGGTGTTAAATTTCCTGTTGAATGTGTGTCGACACATATACTTGGTCCGTAAATTGCGGATTGCGCAATCGTTTTTTTGCTAATATATAGCGTACTTTGCTATACTCGCTTCGCTGGCGTTTCTCCTATACCACGATTTTATTTAATTTCTGCCTATCTCTGATATAAAAAAAAAAAAAAATTTATTAAAGCTAGGTGGCGAAATTGAGCAAGATAAGAAAGCGGATGGAATCGAACAACAATTGTTTGAAAAAAACCTAAAATCAGAAACGTATATATATATGAATTCCGTTACGAAACGCGACCCCGCGGGCGGGGAAAAATAAATTTGTAATACTTATATAATTCATATTCCATTTCTCTGGGTTACATGCTCACGCGCAGCAAGCTCCTCCAGCAGCTGGTAAATTGTCTTTCGTTTTCTGCGCGCTCGTAATATTTCCTCCCCCGATTTTCCCGCTCTCCCTCTCTCTCTCGTAACGCAATTTTCGCGCGATCGTACAGGAGAGAGCTTTCGGTCCCCGAGCGCGTGCCTGGAAGAAAGGAGACGCTGCGTGGAAGCAGAAGGAGGTGGGGGAGGAGAGAGAGAGCCCCAAGATTACGCAATGACGGCGCGATGACGTAGGTGAGTCGGTGGAATAAACGCGCGCATAGCGACTGCGATCTCTGTCAGCCGGCTAACTCGACGGCTCACACCAAAACGAGTAGAGGAGACCTATCGACAACACGTTCATACCCGGCAAAACGGACAACCGCTATCTTTCATATATATATATAGCTATGTACAATATTGAAATCGCGAGTATAAAGACTAAATGTCACCAGTAACTAATTCACGTTGCTATATAAGGCACTCGAGATGCCACTCGGGGTTATACACTACAATTTCAAGGAATTAAGAATATAACTGCATTTTAAACTAAGGATTTCGATACTTTCAGAATGTATGATTGTTACAACAGAAATAATATATTTTCTATATATATTTATATCGAGTGTTTCGTATACCTGGCAAAACGGACATTCAGTTTGGTTTATCTGGATAATACATATTGCTTCGAAACATTATGTGATACAATTTTTTGTTTGTAAAGATTTGTGTTACTATTTATAATAATGTAGAAATACATTCATAAATTAGGTCGAACAAGCTGGTTAGAACAATTGTTAAGAAAAGTATCATCTATAATTATAAATGTCAATTAAATTAGTTTTGAAACATTATAATATACTTTGCAGAACCTTGAGCAATATATTAATAAAATAAAAACGTTAACGTATTAGTTATTACTATGATAATTGTAGCGATTCAATTCCTTCTTAAATACTGATACTCTGATACTCTTTAAATATATGAATATGAAAAGTCGCTCTCTAGTACGAATAAGTGAAAACTACCAATACTTGTGTGAGTATTTATCTTATTGAGCCCTATAGTGAGCGACTTTTCACTTATTTTAGAGAGTAAAATATGTAAATACCATACATTTATATATAATTGTAGTCTTTGTTATTATTAAATAAAAAAAAGTAAATTATATATATTTTTTTCTATTTTATTACCAGTAATATTTACATATAGTAAATCCTATAGAAGTATATATACCGATACTTAAAGTGAAATTGAATAAAATTCCTTGAATTTTTAAAATAACAATCGATAAACTATCAAAAATTGGAAACAAAAGAATTAGATTTAATAAATTTTTTTAATTTACTTATTATATTTTGCTTACTACTAGGTAGTTATTACTTTTAGATTATTTGTCAAGTTGTTGAAGAATACTAGAACATGACTTTTTTATCTAGTATTCTATTTAGTTTTTGTATATTTTCTCGGTACACTGATAAAACCGCTGCCAATTCTTTGGCACTGCTTCCTCAAAATAATTTTTCTATTCCTTTTAACCAGTGCAATAAGTGATTAAAATTTCAAGTCGATAAATCAACAATTCTCTGAGAAAACGCAATTCA